>JAQQSW010005590.1:0-14154 GCA_028646575.1 Pseudocheirus occidentalis | reverse complement strand
CTTTCTTTCTTTCTTTCTTTCCTTCCTTCCTTCCTTCCCCTTCCTTTTTTCTTCTTTTCTTCTTTCCTTTCTTCTTTTACTTTCTTTAATTTTTCATCCTTTTCTCTGTTCATCTTTCCTTTTTTTCTTGTCTCTCACCTTTTCTTTTTTCCTTTTAGCTTATTTCTTCCCTTTTCCTTTTTCTTTTATTTCTCTACTTTTCCCTCCCTTTTCCTTTTTTCCCTTCTCCTTTCTTCTCCTTTCCCTCCTTTCTCTTCCCTTGCCATTGGCTTTCCTTTCCCTCTTTTCCCTTTATCCCCCTTCATCATGTCTTCCTTCCCATTTTTCTTTCCTCCTCCCTCATTTCTTTCTTTTTTAAAAATAGATTTTCACAAAGAAGTGAACAACAACAAAACAGCTCTTAAAATATTTCTCAGACATTTGCAGAGAGTGAAATTATAAAACAAAAGCATAGTGTAAATATGTATGCCTTTAAGAAAGTCATTTCAACTTTCTCTGATTTCAGTTCATTGTCAATAAAATGGAGGTAATGTGACTTACCTATCTAATAAGTGTCCTGTAGCAATCCAATGAGATCCATGGCAATGTGTTTTGAAAATAATTTATTGTTCAGTTCTGTCCTCCCTTCTCACTGAGCCAGGTGCACAGTAGACAGCTAATAAATCCTTTTTCATTTGGCTTGACTTAACTTGACTCCTTGCCCCCAGTATGTCACGTCTGTTTTTGTGTCCCATTGGTCATCCAGCCCTCTTATTTCTTCTTTGAACAAGTCCTCTATTCCTTATCTATTGCTACCTTCGCCACATAATAGCTCAATTGTCCTGCCCTCTTCCCATGTCTTAGAGCCTCATGGAGCCTCCCAGGAGCCACAAAGGACCTTCAAGCTACTATTTAGGAACTGATGTTTGGCTGGCTCTCCCATCCATCGTTATGCCTTCTGCCTAATCCATCTTCAAGGAAGATCCCCAGAAGGCCTCCTGGCCCCCAACTTCCAGCCTGCTACCTTGAATAGCTCCTCTCACCTTGTGGACTCAATTATCCACTTGCCCCCTCAAAATCAGGTGGCAGTTTCTAATTACACCTGTAAGAGGCTAATGGGAGGCCTGCTTGGCTGCCACTACAGAGGGTGAAAATGCACCTGCAAACCATTAAGTGCAGGATCTCAGACTGCGTTCCTGCCTAGGAGAAAAGGAAGGACCCGCGGAGAAGCTGGCCCATTCTGCAGAAGGGTCAGATTTCCTGAGTTTGCAGTCTGAATCTTTGCACATCCAAGTAGGGAGAGAGTTGGAGATTTACATACATCATAGTAGAGTGTGCAGCAGTGTTCCAAGGTGGCACGCGTCTTTGCTGGCCAACTATCATCATTATCCAAGAGATGCCAGCCCACAAAGCAGGAAAACATAGGAGGAAAGGGTTCCAGAGTTTTCTTCCTCTTCTACATGTGTGGCAGTTAGAAAATTCCATCACAGACCCTTCTTTCAAATCTCTATGGCATCTGTCACAGTGAATGGTGGTTTTCTCTTGTCAAGAGTTAGAGCTGGACCTCTAGGACCCGTTGTGATTCAGCAGCCCAGGGTCACGGGAGATGAGATACATGGTGGGGCTCACCAGACTTCATGATAATAAGCTTTTTCATCCATTGCCTTGATTAAAAGGCGAGACTGTTTGCTCAGCAAACAGGAGCAAAGCTCTCATTATCTGGTTGTTCATGGAATCCAGTGGCCACTAATGAAACCCGGGGCGGCGTCCGGTTCAGACCTACTTGGCACTGACTTGGGACAATTAGAGGTTTTGCCATGTCAAGGGAATCTTTCACTCCAAGCAGCGACCCATATTGGACTGAACAAACACATCAGTTTTTAATTGAGAACAATAGTTTAACAAACCACTTCCCAGGACCTCTGAAAGAGAAATATGTGCCTGTGGCGATTCTGGCAGGAGAGGGTATTTATGTGAGTGCATCAACTTCAAACCAGAGCCACATCTACCCAGCAAGGGCAGAATATTAAAAGCTAATGTGGTCTAGAAGAGACAAGTGTTAGGTAGAGAGCAAACCAAGCCCACCTAAAGGAGCAGAGCCTATGGCCTCCTGGGCTTGAGGGACTATTGGGGAATTCCAGGGGACCATAGATAGTATGTAGGGTCAAAAATCCTGACTTTGTGGCCCAGGTAAGCTTCCCCCACTGAATGCACTATCGGATTATTATTTGGGGAGCTTTTTTTCCTGTAAGAATCTTGGGATGGAAATTCTCATTCCTTTCTTTTCCTTTGGAAGACTAATTTTAATTGTGTAAAAATTAAATTGCTGACTTATTTGAGTCTTAGGAAGATCTAGAAATTCAGTTGGTTTTCATGAGATCAGAGAATTAGAACAAGAAGTGGCTTCAGATGCCAATAAGTCTAATGCTGTCATTAGACACTAGAGACTCAGAAGACAGAGTCAAGATGGTGGAGTGAAAGGTTGCAACTGCCAGACCTCCCTGAAAACCTTGTCTACAAATCAACCAAAAAAAAATACCAGATGGAATTCTGAGGGTGTAAACTAAGAAAAGTCACAGTGAGTCATTTTTTTCTGGCCAAGGATAGCTTAGGAAGACAGAGAAGTCTGTAGGCACATTTGGGGGAGGGGGAGGCGGTGACCAAGGCCACTACTGGAAGCAGGGCAAAGAGCAGAGCCCAGGATGGTAAAGGGGCTGGATACTGGTCAGAAGGAGGTTCCAGGAGACCTCTGTACCAGCCCTGGGAGAAGAAATGAGTGTCATCTAACCGCTTTGCCATCCATTACTCAGTCCCAGGTCATAATTCTAGGGTGGAGAAGAGTAGTCATAGTCATAGGGACACAGGGAGTGAATGTAAGGACCAGAGCAATGGCCAGGAGTGCAGTGCCCAAATCTTTCCATGGATCACACTGCCTTGAAAGTACTAAAAAGTTACAGACACCCAGATCCAGCTGTGAAAACAACAGCCTGAAGTTTGGGTCAGCCATGACCTCCTACTCCCTAGGGGTGAAAAGAGCCCAACTCTACTAGAAAGCCCAAAGTCAAGAAATGGTCTGGAAAAATAAGCATATATAAAAAAGGGAAAAAAAGACCATGCAAAGCTTCTATGGTCACAAAGAAGGTTAAGATAGAAGCTCAGAAGAAGAAACATGGGATTTCTTTGGTAGAGGGAATTTAAGATGAGGAAACTCCCTGGACAAATGTCAATCCTTCCCTTCTCTGACAGTTGGGGCCAGTCATTGGGGAAGTGACATGGGTATCCGTTTCCTCTTCTGGAAAATATAGGGGTTGGATTCAATGACCTCTAAGACAAGCTTGAGCCTTAAGTCTGTAATCCAAGGTAGGTAGGAAAAGAAGGAGGAAGGAAAGGGAGAGAAAGAAAGAGAGGGAGAGAAAGAGAGAAGGAAGCAACATTGGCAGGCTATATGTAGGAGATGTTGCCTCCAGCTGCTGGGCATCATGTCTGAGTCTGAGGAGTGGAAGGCCTCTGTGCTCAGCGGTGCATGAGGGCTCCGCTTATGGCTTGGATCCCTCGCCACATCTGAGGAGCAGGTGCCTTAGTTCTTCCCCTCTCCCTCCATGGATATGCCCAACTGATTCCAGAAAACATTTTCCATCCCTTGCATGTTTTTGCAGATACATTTTTTGCTCTCTCAGCTCCCACTTGGCAGCCTCCTCAAGCCCCTGGTCTGCTCATTTTTCTTGTTGACCATTTTGGGAATTTCAAGGGAAAGGACCATAGTCCTTTGCTGAAGGGCTTCTTGCTGGAGATTGCTCCTTCTTGGCTGGGTATAGGTTTGGTCTTAGTCTGTCATTCACATTTCTTGAGCACCTCCTATGTACCAGGCACTGTGCTACATACTAGGGATGTGAAGAATGGCCAAAGACAGTCCCTGCTCCCCAAGGAAAGAGGCTCCTAAATTATCTCAAGACTAGAAACATTCTATTGGCCTGTGACTGCACTGGCAGAGGCGCAGTTGTATCTCAGCCACCCTCCTGCACCTGCCATGGGCCCCACACATTTTAGCTGTGCTCCTCTTTCCCAGACCCATTATTTGCAATGAGAATAACTTCCTGCACTTATTTCATATTGATTCTCTTTGCACCATGCCACCTCTGTGCAGGACCTTGTTTTCTCTCTGGTTAGAACATAAGCTGTTGCAGGGTAGAAATTACTTGTATTTTCAGGGCCTGGCGCTGCGCTTGGCACACAGTAGTCAATCGGTCAATGATCCTTGTCAGTTTTTTTGATGTAGTTTCCAGTAAAGCAACTCCAAAATGTTGAAAGCATTCCCAGGAAGGACCTGACCAAACTGAATTTGGATAGGGCTAACGGTGATCTGCAAATGAATTAATGGATGTGGTGATCGCTCTTGCAGAACTGCTGGCTTGGCTGCATCCCCAGAGGCCTGGCTTCTCAAGATGATGGCTGTAGGCGCTGGCTTGGGTGCATTGCTTGTCCAAAGGCTTTTGGGTCTGGCTCCTGAGCTGTCTCCATCGGGGTGCCAGGGGAGATGCTGTTGGTTTGACTTGCGTGGTGTTTTATGTGTACCTTGCTGCATCAGCTGGGCTGGCTTGCCTGTCCAGTGAGTGGTAGCTGGTTGGGAGATGGTGGAGATGGCTCGCCCATTCTCCATGGGAGTTGCTTCCCCAGATGTGGCTGTGAAAGGCTAGGATGGAAGCAGGAGCAGTGGTCTGGGAGTATGCTACAACACGCAGGGTTCCTCTTGACTTGGCATAAAAATCTAATAATATGGAAAAGAACATTAGTTCTTGGAGGTATTAGTAAATTTCCCTAAAGGTATCCAGGAGAAACTGCCTCCTTGGAAGACTTAAGTTGTTAAGTAATTTTTCAATCATGTTCACGTCTTCATGACCATCACCATTTGGCAAAAATACTGGAGTGGTTCACCATTTCCTTCTCCAGCTCATTTTATGGATGAGAAAACTGAGGCAAACAGGCTTGAGTGACTTGTCCAGGGTCACATGGCTGGTAAGTGTCTGAAGCTAGATTTGAACTAAGGAAGATGAGCCTTCCTGACCTCAGGCCTGGCCCTTTATTAAATGCTCCACGTAGCTTCAAGATATGAGTGGCTGATCATGGCATATTTCTGCCTGTAGGTTGACTGTTTGTCTTCTCTTCCATCCATTCCAAATCTTTTGCTACATCACTCCTAGCTATGGTGGAGCAATCAGGGCTTTGCTCCCAGAATATGAAGTTTAGAGGACACTGACAATACACGCAATTCTTTAGCTGTGTAGACAGACTCAAACACCCACTTAGGAATAAGAAATAATTCAAATAAGAGATGCTATCATGGAAATCAAGGGAATGTCCATCAATTGGGGAATAGTTAAACAAGCTGTGGTATATGAATGAAGTGGAATACTATTGTGCTATAAGAAATGAAGAACAGATGGACTTCAGGAAAACCTGAAAAGATTTATATAAACTGATGCTGAGTGAGGGGAGCAGAACCGGGAGAACATTGTACACAATTTCAGACACATTGTATCTGTGATGACTAACTCTGATACACTGGATTCCTCTAATCAATACAGTGCTATAAGACAACTCCCAAAGACTCATGATGGAAAGGGCTATCCATATCCAGAGAAAGAATTAGGCAGCCTGAATGCAAATCGGAGCAAACTACTTGCTCTCTTTTTTCTTTTGTTTTGCCCCTTCTTTCTCATTATTCATTCCATTGGTTACTATCCTTCTTTACAACTTGACTAATGTTTAATGTGAAGGTATTTGTAGAACCTATATAGGATTGCATGCTGCCATTGGGGGGAGGGAGAAGCAGGGGAGACAATTTAGAACTCAAAAGCTTTTGGATCTGAATATTGTAAATTAATAGTAAATAAGGTTAGGAAATTTTTGCAAATGCCATCTATTCAGAGGTGACCTACTCCTCCAGGCTGATCCCTCAATGTTTTTTTAATAAATTTATTTATTTTCTTGTTTACATCATTCACTTCCATGAGATTTTGAGTTACAAATTTTCTCCCCTTCTTTCCCCTACCCAACACCTCAAAACAGCCATCTCACTGTATAACCCCTACCCCAATCTACTCTCTCCTATGTCCTCCCCCAGTGCCCCTCTGACTTTCCAGTAGGGTAGGATGGATCTTCCTACTCCAGTGCCTGTATATCTTAATTCCCAGTTGGATGTAGTTAATGATGATGATGATGATAATAATAATAATAATAATAATAATAATAAATGTACATATATATTTAACATTTGGTTATAGAACTTTAAATTCTAGATTCTTTCCCCTCCTCCCTGGTCACCCACCCCCACTGGAAGGACAAACAATTAAATACAGGCTGTACATGTGTAATTCCATAGAACATCTCCACAGTGGGCGTATTGTGAGAGACTGATTATATGTCCCTCCTTCCTATCCCACCCCACCTTGTTTTATTCTCTACCCTGTCCCTGTCCCTTTACAGAAGTGTGTGCTTCCAGCAACTCTCCCCCCTCCCCTCCATCATCCCACCTCTTATCCCTATCCCCTCTACTCTCCTGCGTGGCAAGATGCCCAGTTTAGAGTTTATCTGACCCCTCAATGTTGATTCCACTTGCCTGAAAGACATTTGTTTTTTTCTAGACATAAAAGTTAGTAGTTTCAGTTCTAAAGTATACCTTTCACCCTACCCCCACAATATATGCCTTCCTGGTTTAATGTTGAACCTCATGGTAGGTTTCCACAATACTTTCGAGTTTCTTTTTGGGAAAACCAAAGCAATAGAACAAAAAACAATGCTCTGCTGATTCCAATGCTCCACAGTCAGCTTTTTAAGTTGTCCCAGTCTGATGTGGTTGAATTTTACTGAGGATCTTGGATCAATCTACCAAAAATGCAGACTCCTAAGTCTTTGGTCAAAATGCTTTCTTCTCAACCATCAGGGAATACCTCAACCTTAGCAAAGCGCTCTTGGGGTTCTCTCCTATTGACTGTTTCCAGGGAGCATTAGTGGCCTAGAATGACCCCCTTGAAGCTGGTTGGGGCCAATTCCCAGAAGGCCAGGCAGCTGGGCAGAATTCCCAGGGGTCAACATGCCGCTGCTACTCCCTCCCTTGCCTGGAAATTTCAGGTTCTACAGCACAGGCCCCCCAGGAAATGTGTCTAATTGTTCCCTCTAATCAAATTTGGGTCTTGGCTGGTGCTGGCAACTTCTGTGGGAAAGCAAACATTTCTGGTTACCCTAGCGGATTCTACTGCTCTTTTTCTGGGCACTTGAGGGACAGCATCTCTCAGGGTTTTTGGCTTCACCTTTTCTTTTTCATTCTATCTTGTGCCTGGTTTGTTTCTTCATTTCCTCTTGGCTAGTCTCACAAGATGCAAGCTCATTTCCCTCTTAGAATGTTTAGCTTCAAGGCACACTATTTCTGTCACCTCCTAGGGAAGCCTCTTGAGCTTCTTAAATTTCTAATGCTCTCTTCTTTCTCCAATTATACACTTGCAGTTATCTGCTTATATATTATATCCCCCCACCTCTGAACCTTCTCCTTGAACCCTTAGAATACAAGCTCCATGAGGGCAAGGAATGTTTCCCACTTGGTCTCATTACCCAGAGCATCTAGCATAGACCATGAGAACAATGATAGGGACTGAATCTATAATTTCATTGAAGTTGCCTAGAGCACTGAGATATTAACTAACCTGATCGTGGTTATACACTCAAGCTGTGTCAGAGGCTGGATTTGAACCCTTTTAGGGCTTGGATTTTGAGCCCTTTTAGGCTTATTGGCCACTATGCAGCCATACTGTAGAAAATAGCCCCTTAATAATGGCAGTTGGATGGAATTTCCAGAAAGTTACTAATGAACTCCAATCTGTAAAGGAGTCCTGCTTTTAATTTAATTTAAAATTTGCTGACCTACTTCCATTGGGTCAGTGTCGAAGACTGAGAAGAGGAAAGATATTGGAGATCATCTACCCAACTCCCCCATTCTACAAAGAGGGAACCTGATGTCAAATGCCTGTGCAGTGACTCATATAGTGATCAGATAGCCAGGACTCGACTTGGCGTCATCATTTTTTACTCCTCTGAGGGCCCACCTTCCACCTGGAATGCCTTCTTTATCTATTGAATTTCTATCTTTGACATTCAACTCAAAATTCACCTCTTTCTTGAAGTTTTCCTCAATCTCCCTGGTCAATAGCCTCATAGAAGCATAGATTTAGGAGAAGAGGAACAGCCAAGGGTCATCCAGTCCAACCCCTTCCCTTGATAGATAGGGAAACTGAGGCACAGAAGGGTAAGTAGCTTGATTAGAAAGTTATAGAGCTAGTATTTGATCCCAAGATATCTTCCCTTTGCAACATGACCCTGCCTTGGCTCTCACACTACTCTTTCATTGTTTAATGCCTTTGCAAAAGCACTATCCGCTGTAGTTCCAACTAGCTGCCCACATGCTAGTACTATGCCAGGTTTACAAAGGTAGAAACTGGCACTGGGAGAAGGTTAAATGATTGCCCAGGGTCACACAACAGGAAAGTTTTTGAGATAGAATTTGAACCCAGCTCTTCCTGACTCCAGGCCCGGTGCTCTATCCACTGCACCATGACAAATGAGCAATTCCCAAGGCCCTCTTCCTACATTCCTATTTCTAGTGGAAAGGTAAAAGTAAAGTTTCTGATTCACTATCCAAAGTTCACATGAGGCCTAAGAATTTTAGAAGATCTAAACTAGCGGTTCCTTGGAAAAGGGTCTTGGAGTTAGTTCATTGTTCATTAAAAAAAATGCTCCTTGTACCGTTTGCTGGTGCTGAGCCATTTACAGAGGAAAAATGGAAATTTTTGTAGAAGCTTGTGTTTTCCTTCCCGAGTCTCCCATTGTCTCCCATTCTCCACATCTTGGCCTCATTGGTCCAGTTCCTGGTCCACACTGACTTTGAAGTGGGTTTCTGCACCATTCACAGTAGCCAAAAGGGTTACATGAGAGAAAGTGGAAAAGTGTGTGCTGCCCCAAGGCAACACAAGTGGTCGGATAAACTAGCAACGTGCCTTTGATGGAGGAACGCTCATTTAATAGGAGGCATAATTTTGGAGGAATGATAAAAATTCTGTGTTTATACAACGGGCTCTTTGAAGGTCGTCTACAAAGGCTCCATCTTCACTCTAGGCATCTGCCCTGCATTTTTACCTCCCAATAAGTCCTAATTTTTTTATTCATTAAAAATGGGCCAGTGCATTGTAAAAGGTTTACATCTGAGGATATCATTTCCCTCAAATAAGACCGACAAACAGTGCCCTGGGTATGGATTGAGCACAGGGGGTAGGTGAGGGAGACACATCATTTCTCTTTGGGCTAATAGTCAAAGATGATCAATGAAGAGATTAATGAAAGATCCTTGTGGAGGGTTTCCTGTGTGCCAAGCACTGTGCTAAGCACTAAGCATGGAAACAGAAAAGTAAATATTTTGTTGTTTTTTCATAAGATCACTCTCTGTTAAGGGAGGGGAATAACTGTACAGGACAGGTTAACTGTAGGGAGACTAGAAAGGCCTGAAAATCCTAGGGGTGCTTCAGTGGGGTAGAAGACAAAACCTAATAATGCATCTACCTTGCAACGGAAGAAGGCTGGAGGACACCAACCTGCCACTGTTGGATAAAAGGAGTGGAACTCAGAGAAGGAGCAGATAGAGCTGGAAATCTGATTTTCCTCTGGCTGGACATAAATGGAGGAATGAAGGATCAGTGTCTACTTGGGTGGGGAGAAGGCCAGGTCAAGGAAAACCTAGCAAGGAAACAGGATATTAGGGTAACAATTGCCTAAGGGTTGTGAGAACTGGGGTCTTAGCAACTTGCCATGGGACCCGAAGCAAATCGGAGAGACTCAGTTTCCTCGCCTGTAAAGTCAGAGGGTTAGATTGAATGAATGCCGAGATGTCATCCAGGCCTAGTGTTCTGTGATTCTGTGATTCACCAAGATAGCCTCATCCAGAGATATTTCTGCATCTGTGTGCCATACGGTGATGATGGTGAGGACTCGGCAGAAGCGTGATTGAGTGAAGATATTTTGTATCTAGAGATTCTGGTTTGTGGTTTCTTAGGGTGTGATGTGAAAGGCCAGTGGCCATTTGGTCCTTGGTGGACACCGCCAGGCCAGAGGTTAAGGAAAATTCATTCAAGATGGTTGATTAAAAAGGAACTGTGTTGATAAAGCATTGAGAAAATGGATCTCAAGATGGCTGAGTGAGTGGGCGTGTGATGCTTATATAACACGGAAGCTCACTGTGACCAAAAGAGTGCCAGACGGCAGGTGAAGGATCATCAGTGATGGTCTGAGGTCTTGCTGTAATTAGCTGCCTGGCTTTGGGGAAGTTGTCTAATCTCTATAATAATCCCAGCCTCCATTATACCTGAAGGTTGTGAGCATAAAATGAGAGAGAGTCTGAAAAGTTCTTTGAAAAGTGACAAAAGTATTCTGCGTGCTTGAAGAAGAATATAACCTCCAATCAAAGTTTAGATAATGTAATTATCACTGAATTAACCAAGCAAAACAATTTAACAATGATGTC
Organism: Pseudocheirus occidentalis; assembly: GCA_028646575.1. Lineage (NCBI taxonomy): Eukaryota > Metazoa > Chordata > Mammalia > Diprotodontia > Pseudocheiridae > Pseudocheirus > Pseudocheirus occidentalis. The sequence continues at coordinate 3,614 of JAQQSW010005590.1, read as the reverse complement.
AGTCATGAGGAGGGTAATGGGAACTCGCCATCTCTTTAGTAATTTAAGATTCATAAAAAAAAGATTTTCCATGAATTGTGGCATTTGAGTCTCACAACAGCCCTATGAAACACTGGATCAGTCTTAGGAGATGAGGAAGCTGAGGCTGACACAGGGAAAGTGATTTGTCCGGGTCACATAGTGAGGAAATACCAGAGGTCACATTCCCATTGAGGGTTTTCCTGTTTCTAAATGAAGCTCTCAATCCATTGTGCAATTATATATATATATATATATATATATATATATGTATATATATATATTTTAAGTGGGGGGGGGAGGTATGGACCTGAAGCTGTGATTTCACTGGTGTAGACAAGAAGTCCTCATAAATAACTCAAGTTCTCAATACAGGATGACATCTTTTCTGCAACTTAGAGTCCAGGGGCACTGAGAACTCAAGCGATTTGATCTGTGTCACACAGAGCTAGAATCTGAACCCAGAGCTCTCTGGCTCTGAGGACAGCCCTTTATCCATTACCCCAGTGGTTCTCAAACCCCTTGGTCTTATGCCACCTTTATGCTCTTAAAAAGGAATAAAACTCTCCCCCCTGCCTTAAGATGTTTTCTTGACATAGGTTATAACTATTTTTATTGCATTAGAAATTAGAATGTCTTAGTATTATTATGAACATAGATTTGACCCCATGGACCCTCTGAAAGGGTCTTGGGGCCCCAGACCATAGTTTGAGAGTTGCTTCACTATTCCATGCTGTCCTTCCATTGAAAAAAAAGTTGTTATGGAGTGAGAATGTTTATCAGTGAAGATCTGGGAAAGAAAAGCCAGTTGGAAGCTAGTCCAGTTAAGAAGGCAGAAGGGGGGCTCCCCTGATGATTTGAAGACATATGAGTCCACGGAACATCGTATTGTATAGGAGAATGTGTCTGCCCAGATGAAATCTTGTCATTGGGGATTATTCAAAATGGAATTTCCTCCCTATTGTGTGAGTCAAGATTGACCAGGGTTTTAGCCTTGGGTACAGAGTCTATCAATCAGTGGATTGGCAAAATGGTAGCCCTCTGACTGTCTGCAGTGTGTGCAGCTCTCAGAAACCTCTTCCTTCAGGTACCACCTCCTCCATGAAGCCTTCCCTGACCTACCTAGTTATTAGCACTCTCAACCTAGTCAGTTTTTCTGATATGCTTATTTTTAAAATTTCTTTTATTCTGAACTTAAGAAATAACTTTTTAAAAGCATTTCTATCATGTTTATTTATGTGTATGTCGTGTCAATTATCCATCTGTAAGTTCTCTGATTACCTAGCACGATGCCTTGCCGATAATAGGCAGTTAATACATGTTTGGAGAAGGGGATTGATATACCTTGGGTGGGAGGGGGACTACAACTCTTTAGTGGACTTCCATATGGCAAGAAGAGCATTCAACTTCACCACAAAATGGATGAAGAAGTCATCAGGTAGTTTGCTGTTTACTTTTTTGTTAATATGATAGCTTAATATTCAGGTCAATTCAGTAAAGTACTTATGGAAGGACCTTAGAAATGATCTAATAAACACCCTCATTTTGTTCACTCTATTGCATTTGTGCCTGACTCTCCATGACCCCATTTGGGATTTTCTTGGAGTAAATATTGGAGTAGTTTGCCATTTTTTCCCTCCAGCTCATTTAACAGATGAGGAGACTGAGGCAAACAGGGTTGAGTGACTTGTCCAGGGTAATACAGTCTAGAAGTATCTAAAGCCAGATTTGAACTCAGGAAAATCTTTACAGATGAGGAAACTGAGGCCCATAAGTAGTGTCATAGAATTTGGAACCAGACTCTCCATCTTCAGAGCTAGCCACTCCATGCAAGGCAATTTGCTGGGTGTGAGGGACACACACACACACACACACACACACACACACACACACACACACACCCCTTACCTTCAGGGAGGTTATATTCAATCAGACTCTTTGAATCATTTACCATTTACCACTGGATTTCCTTCAGCTTCTCAAACTACCCCTTTAGAGATGACAATAACCCCAAACTTATTTTATCATCCATCCCATTCTAGCATTTCTTATTTGCCAGTGCCTGAAGAACCTTAATTAATGAAGTTTATCAGCTGTCCTATAGCTTTCTGTGATAGGTAAACAAAGGACTTTCCTGTTTGAGGCTCACAGACCAGGCACCCAGAGAGAAGGAGAGCAAGCCATGCTCTGTCTCCAGGATCCCATTACCTGGACTGTGGCCCTGCTGGGGCTAGAATTATGAATTTAATGACTTCAACTGGAAACTGGACACCACTCCAACCCCTTCTCAGTATCACCATGATGCATAAAATTTCTGGTGACCAATTGGCTCATGAAAATCTGAGCTAAAATAATTATTAATGTGACATATGGTTATTTTTAAATGATCCCACACTGATCCCACCAGGGGGTACCTCACAATCTGCAGGAGCTGAGTTCCTGGAAAGTTGTCTGTGAATTTAATCTGGCATATATTAATAGCTTGGCAATTTTGAGTAATACGGAAATTTAATTTTGATGATTGTCATTATTTTAGAACCTAATGAAGAACCTAGCTAATACAAACTGCCAAAATAATAGTTTCTTTTTTTATCTTCAAAGTGATCCTGTGAAGTAGGTTGGTCTTATCTCCTTACTTTACATTTGAGTAAACTCAGGCTATAGGTGTTCCTAGTGCCATCCTCTTGACCTAGAAGGGATCTCAGAGGCCATTTGGCCTAATCCTCACATCTTAAAGGTGAGGAAACTGGGGTCTAGGGAAGTTTTGTGATTTGCCTCAATTCCCACAGCTAGTGAATTTTTGAGGCAGGGATCCAACCCAGGCCACCATGTGTCCACATCCAGTGCTCCATCTACTAGGCTTTGAGCCTCTGAGTCAAAATTTCCTCTACTACAAAATGAGTTTATTACCAACTACCTAGCTTTCTTTTTAGACTTAAATGGGGTCATTGTGATATGAATTACATACATTGAATTTATTTCATATACTGAAACCTTTCACAATTAAAAATATCCTTTGTGGAGTCCTTTTGTTCCTAAATAATCTGTCTTAACCAGTATTTATTATACATCTACACTGTGCAGACCCCTGTCCTAGGTGCTAGTGATACAATGTCAAAAATGAAAAAAAAAGTCTGCCAACAAGAATCTTATACTAAAATGAAGACTTTTCCTATAACACAGAATTACACTTACTCCCATCCCCAAGTTTATGTGTTTTGTAAATCTGGATTCTTAAATATAAAATTTTCTTAAAGCATGCATATATAGGTTGTCAAAATAATTGTTTGACAATGCTGGCAATTTTCTCCTTCTTTTTAAAAAAAATTTTATTGACTTGTTTATTTACTTTTAGGTTACAAGATTCAGTTCCAGAGTCACTTGAGTTTCAGATTTTTCTCCCCTTCCTCCCCACCCCCAATCCCCGCCATGGTGGCGTACAATCATGTATAGGATCTGCAAACTCCTTCATATTGTATAATAGTCTGGTTGTATAGGTGTTACAGCCAATGGAGTGAACAATGAGAAAAGAGAAACAAAAGCCAAACATCAAAAAGAATGATAGCATGCATTGCTTCAGTCTCCTTTTAAACTCT
>JAQQSW010005589.1:0-14154 GCA_028646575.1 Pseudocheirus occidentalis | reverse complement strand
AGACGAGACTCTGAGAAGCCGTTGAGCCCCACCCCCTTCCCCTCTTTGAAAAACCCAGATGTTGGGGCTTCCCTCTTTGGTAACTGAATAGGTATGGATATAATGGTCAGACTGCAGGAAGCCCATCTGTTGATCTGTTTCTCTGTTTGCTTGTAACTTCTGCTTGTAACTTGTTTGTATTCTCTGAAGTTCAGTGTGCTGACCTTTTCCCCTGAACTAGGTAAATGATATGTGTTTGATTGATTAAAGTGAGACTGTTAACCCATTTTGAGTTGCTTTCCTTTAGAAAAGCAGATCTAAGAGCCTGTGCTAGCAGCCACCCTGGGTATGCTAGGGTGCTTGCTGATACAGACCTGAGTTCAAATCTGGCATCAGACACTTGACATACTTACTAGCCGTGTGACTTTGGGCAAGTCACTTAACTCCAATTGCCCTCCAAAAAGCAAAAAACGAACAAAAACAAAAATATAAGTTGTCTAGATTAACTGAAGAGGAAGTAAATTACTTAAATAACCCCATCTCAGAAAAAAAAAATTGAACAAGCCATCAATGGACTCCCTAGGAAAAAAATCTCCAGGGCTAGAGATGGGACTTACTAGAGAAGTCTATCAAACATTTAAAGAACAATTGATTCCAACACTTTACAAACTATTTGATAAAAATTGGTGAAGGAGTCCTACCAAATTCTTTTTATAACATAAATATGGTACTGATACCTAAATCAGGAAGAGACAAAAACGGAGAAGGAAAATTATAGACCACTTTTTCTCATGAATATAGATGCAAAAATTTTAAATAAAATATTAGCAAAAAAGACAAGAGCAACTTATAATGAGAATAATATACTTTGATCAGATAGGATTTATTCCAGGAATGCAAGGATGGTTCAATATTAGGAAAACTATCAGTATAATTGATCACATCAACCACAAAACTAGCAGAAACCATATGATTATCTCAATAGATGCAGAAAAGGCTTTTGACAAAATACAACATCCATTCCTATTAAAAACACTAGAAAGTATAGGAATAAATGGAATCTTCCTTAAAATAATAAGTAGCATCTACCTAAAACCATCAGCAAGTATTATATGTAATGGAGATAAGCTATAAGCATTTCCAATAAGATCAGGGGTGAAACAAGGATGTCCAGCTATCACACACACACATCCCCATTCAATTTGGTACTAAAAATATTACCAGTAGTAATAAGAGAAGAAAAAGAAACTGAAGGAATCAAATTAGGCAAAAAGAGACTAAGTTATCACTCTTTGCAGATGATATAACGATATACTTAGAGAATCAAGGAAAAAAACTACTTGAGATAATAAATAAATTTGGCAAAGCTGCAGGATATAAAGTAAACCCACATAAATCCTCAGCATTCCTGTATATTTCTAACGAAATCCAACAGCAAGAGATAGAAAGAGAAGTTCCATTTAAAGTTACTGTAGATATTATAAAATATTTGGGAATCTACCTATTAAAACAAACCCAGGACCTATATGAACACAATCACAAAACACTTTTCTCACAAATAAAGTCAGATCTAACTAATTGGGAAAACATCAGTTGTTTGTAGCTGGGCCGAGCTAATATAATAAAAATGACAATTTTACCTAAATTAAACTATATATTTAGTGCCATACCAACTGATCTACCAAAAAATTACTTTATAGAGCTAGAAAAAATAGTAACAAAATTCATTTGGAAGAACAAAAGCTCCAGAATATCAAGGGAATTAATGAAAAGAAATGCTAAGGAAGATGGCCTAGCTGTACCAGATTTTAATCTGTATTATAAAACAGCAGTCATCAAAACTACATGGTACTGGCTGAGGAATAGCATAGCGGATCAGTGGAATAGAAGGGGCACATGAAACTCAGCAGTCAACAGACTATAGTAATGTACTATTTGATAAACTCGAAGACCCCAGTTTGGGGGATAAGAACTCACTATTTGACAAAAACTGCTGGGAAAACTGGAATATAGTGTGGCAGAAACTGGCCATAGACCAATATCTAACACCATATACCAAAATCAAGTTGAAACGGGTGCACATTCTAGATATAAAGGATAATACTGTAAGCAATCTGGGAAAGCAAGGAATAGTTTATCTGTCAGATTTATGGAGAAGGGAAGATTTTTATGACCAAACAAGAGTGAGAGAGCATTATAAAATACAAAATGGATAATCTTGATTACATTAAATTGAAAAGGTTCTGGACAAATAAAGCCAATGTAACCAAGATTAATAGAGAAGTAGAAAAATGGGAAATAATTTTTACAACCCATGTCTCTGATAAATGCTTCATTTCTAAAATATACAGAGAATTAAGTCAAATCTATAAGAATACAAGCCATTCTCCAACCGATAAATGGTCAAAGGATATGAACAAGCAATTTTCAGAGGATGAAATTAAAGATATCTACAAGCATATGAAAAAATGCTCTAAGTCACTATTGATTAGAGAAATGCAAATCAAATCAACTCTGAGGTGCCACATCTCACCAGCCAGACTCACTAAGATGACAAAACGGGAAAATGATAAATGCTGGAGAGGATGTGGAAAAATTGGAACATGATGCAACGTTGGTGGAGTTGTGAACTGATCCAACCATTCTGGAGAGCAATCTGGAACTATGCCCAAAGGGCTGTAAATAAGTGCATACCCTTTGACCCAGCAATACCACTTCTGGGGCTGTATCCCAAAGAGATCATAGAAGTGGGAAGTGGACTCATGTACAAAAATATTTATAGCAGCTCTTTTTGTGGTGGCAAAGAACTGGAAATCAAAGGGATGCCCATCAACTAGGGAATGGCTAAACAAGTTGTGGTATATGAATGTAATGGAATACTATTGTGCTATAAGAAGTGAGGAGCAGACAAACTTCACAATAACCTGGAGAGACATATAAACTGACGTTGAGTGAGAGGAGCAGAACAGGGAGAAATTTGTACACAATTACAGACGCAACGTATGTGTGACAACTAACCTTGATAGACTGGGCTCCTCTCAGCAATGTAAGGTTATAAGACAACTCCAAAGGACTCATGACGGAAAGAGATATCCACATCCAGAGAAGGAGCTACAGAGTCTGAATGCAGATTGAAGCAAACTACTTGCTCTCTCTCTCTTTTTCTTGTTTTGTTTTGTTTCCTCTCACCCATTGTTCATTCCATTGGTTATAATCCTTTACAACCTGACTAATGTTTAATGTGAAGGTATTTGTAGATCCAATATCTGATTGGCACCATCATGGGGGGAGGGAGGGAAGGGGAGAGAGGGGGACAAAATTGTAACTCAAGGGATTGTGGAACTGAATGTTGTAAACTAAAAATTAATTAATTAATTAATCAAAATTTATTTAAATATTAATATATAAATATATATAAAATGTAATAGAGATACATGTTAAGTCTTGTGCTTGGATTTAAAAAATCAACTTCATAAAAACAAGATAAGAGAATCATGGTTGGATGGACATTTCTCTAAAAGAGATATGGAAAATACAGTGAATCAATAATGTGGTTGTGATAGGACAGTCAAAAGACATAATGTGATCCTGGGCTAAAATTAAACAGTCATAGCAGTAGTAAGGAGGTGATAATTCCACCATACTGGACCCTAGTCAGACCACATCAGAAATATGAGTTTCAGTTACAGGCAGTGTGTTTTAGGAAGGACACTGATAAACTGAAAAGTATTTAGAGGAAAAGGATGGTTGAGTATCGCCTTGATGTTATAAAAGCATCAGGTGAAATTAGTGCTAGACTATGGTACAGTTTGAAGGATTAAGAACTGGTTGGGTGGCTGGACCTGAAGAGTAGTGATTAATGGGGCTTTGTCAACCAGGAGAAGAGAAAAATCAGAAGAATGTGATAGCTAGCTGTCAAATTATTTGAAGGGCTTTTATTTGGAAAAGAAACTTGACTTTTTTCTGCTTGGCCCCAGAGGACAAATCTTGGAGTAATGCATGGGAGTTACAAAAAGACAAACTGAGTCTTGAAGCAAGAAAACAAGTAAACAATTAGAAAAATCCAAATAGGGGATGGGCTGCCTTTGGAGGTGGTGAATTCTGCCATATTGCAGGTCTTCAGGCAAACACTATATGATAACCTGTCAGATATATTTTAGAAAGGATTATAGACCAAATGACTACTGAAGTACTTCTACTTTTGAGATTCTTTGGTTTTGTATCTTTATCTGGATATATCTCAAATTCAACATGTTTGAAATGAAAATTGTGCAATTTCTGCTTCTTCCATCCCTCTTCTATTAAAAGCATCACCAGCTTATCCCTTCTCCAGGTTCCCAAGCTTAGAGACTTCCTAGACTCTTTTCCTTCTTCTTACACTCACACATACAACTTGTTGTCAGAACACTATTAATTTTAACATAAATCCTTTCTATCTACCCCCTCCTTTCTATTTATTAGATTGTAAGATCCTTGAGGACAAGGGCTGCCTGTTTGGGTTTTTTTAACTTGTATTTGTACTCTCAGCACTTAGCTCAGTGCCTGGCATATGGGAGGCTCTTTAAATTGATGTGATATTTATAGTACATAACAGCATATGTCTTTATACATAATATTACACATAACTGTGTATATTTGTTGAATCTCCTACGAGCAGAATGTTAGCTCGTTGAAGACAGACTCAGGTTTTTCTGTCTCTCCAGTGCCTAGCACTGTGTATTTCGCACATAGTAGGTATTTGTTACATTTATTTTGTTTGTTTTGCTCTTTCAATAGAACTGAAGGTAGTGCATGCAGAACAGCAGTGGGTCAGAACTGGAAGGAAAGGATCCGCTGAACAGGCAGGAGGGGCAGCGTCAAGGAAAGGGGAGGGTGGAGGGGCGGAGCCGAAAGGGGGCAGGAGTAGCTGGAGAGGCGGGGCCTATGAGAAGGCGGGGCCGAACGGGCGGGACGGGGTCCTTCTCAGGGGCGTTTCCCCTCCGGCCGCAGGGGGCGCTGTGAGGGCGGAGGGCGGAGAGGTCTCGAGGCGGGGAAGGGCAGCTCCTCCCCTCGGCCGGCGGGGCGCGTGTCCCGGGTGCTGAACGGCTCCCTGCGCTTGGGGCCGGCCGGGTGGACTGAACGAGCGCAGGGCCGCTCTGGGCCCGCCGGATATGCGGCTCCGGGTCGGAGAAGACGAAGAGGCCATGGCCCCGGGGGTGCCTGCTCCGGTAAGACTGGACCCCGCCCACCCGGGGCCGGGCCGCAGATGCGGGGCAGGAGGCCCGGGACCAGAGGCAGGAGGGAGGCGGAACTCGCGGGGGGAAAGGGGACCTGCAGGAGGGACAACCCCCGGCGCGTGAGCCTGGCACCCAGGGCTCCCAGATACCGAGGTGGGAGGGACCTGGGAGAAGCCGTGGAGGCCACACCCCCTCTTGTGTTACAGAAGGAGAAACTGAAGCCCAGAGATCCGGAGTCAGAGCTAATAACTCGAGACTGGCGTGGGATTTGAACTCAACCCACACCCACACCCCCGACCCAGAGGCCCATCCCCTGACCCTAAGCTTCGGGGTGGGAGGGCAAAGCAGGGCAGCCGCTGGCAGCTGCCCAGGGAAAGGGAGGGAAGGGGCGTTGAGGAAGGCTTGCTGCCAGCCCCGCCTCGGGCCGGGCCCGGCCTCCTGCGTGGGCCAGACCGCCCTGAACCAACTTCGCCGGGGTGGCCAGGCCTGGCGGCCACGTGGAAAACAATTTTCTTCAACGTGGGAGCCGCTGAAATAAACTGAGTCATCGGCCCGCCCTTTCCACGGGTGAGAACCCCGAGGTTTTCTCCCTCCTAGAAGGAGAGTCCTACTGCAAGTGGGCAGAGCAAAATGCGCATTTATTAAGCTCCTACCCTGTGCAAGAGGGAGGCAGAAATTGACACTGAAAAAGGCCTTCGCTAGAAAAGCTGCAGACACGATCACAGTGTTGGTTTCTGTAGATTATTAACAAGCGTGTGCAGAACAGAATGCACCATGTAGGCTGCCCCCCAGCCAGGGGTCTTTCATGTCCATCTTAAGAACACACAAGGGTCAGCACAGAGGGCATTCTGTTCAGTGAAGATCTGATTATCAGTATCAACGCAGGCAAAAAAGCCTCATCATCTGAGAGAAAACAGTGTTGGTTAGCCAGAGTTGACTTGTTAAGAATATCCATCAATCCAGGCGGTATATCCTAGATGGTGGTATATCCCCCAGATAATACCGGAGGTCGATAATATCCTGATTTTATCAAGCCCCAAATTACCAAAGTGGCAGAAGGTGCTAAGAATCACCAAGTTTTTAATGATCATTTAACTTAGTACTTTATGAGATTCTTTTCTGAATACCAGGGAGTAGACAAGTTACTAGAGAACTAAATTCTATGGATTTTGGCATTCTTGCTCAAAACAAAACCAGAATATAGGAACTTTATAGATGAGTAGAAGGATAAGGAATGTTCCACACATGGGAAACAGCCTAATGGTGTCAAGGCCAAAGTAGAATGGCATGTGCAGGGAACATCAGCTGCCAGATTGAGTGGAACCTGGTTTAGGTGGGGGAGCTCTCATATTCCTTGCTTCCCATTGGTGTTCCCACGTTCACTCCACTACCGGTGTGACTGTATGCTCCCCAGCTACTTGGTAACTGCCTGACTTTGAAACAAGCAAAGCAGGCTCCTCAGGGCAGCAGAGTCCCTAAAAGTGATGTCACTCCCTGAAAATACAGCGGAAGCAGCATTGAGGACTTGGGCAGTGAGAGGTTCTCAAGTGGGTGGCATACACCTTGCCCAAGCACACTGTACAGGTGGTTCAGACTAGAGTGTGATTGGTGCTTGTCAGTCCATGAGTTCTGGTACCAGGGACACTGGGCCATTTACCTCCCAGTCCAGCTTCCTCCAGCCCCGGACACTCATTCAAAAAGCTCCAGTTCAAGATTCACCTACTAAAGAAGCCTTCCTGGACCCAGCTGCCCATGTTGATCTCTCCCTGCCTGCTCCCTATCTTGTCTGCTCACTTCAGAGACTACCTTTCAAGTCAATCAAGTATTTTACTATTTGTTTTTTAAGTGCCCACACTCTGCTAAGCACTGGGGGTACAAAGATAAATGTGAAACAGTCCCTGCCCTCAAGGAACTTATATTTTTTTAAAATAAATTTTATGTTTGTTTTTAGTTTACAACATTCATTTCCACAAGATTTTGAGTTACAAATTTTCTCCCTGTCTATCCCCTACCTACCACCCCAAAACAGTAATCCCACTGAATATCCCCTCCCACAATCTGCTCTCTCCTATATCCTCTCCATACCCCCTCCAAATTTCCAGATCAAGATGGTTCTCCATATCCCAGTGCCTATATATTTTATTTCCCAGTTGCATGTAAAAAGATAATAGTAATTTTTTTTTAACATTTGATTTTAAAACTTTGAATTCCAGATTCTTTCCCTTCCTCCTTCATCACCCATTCTTACTGGGAAGATAAGCAATTCAATATAGGTTGTACATGTGTAGTTATGCAAAACATTTCCGTGGTGGATATATTGTGAAAGACTGACTATATTTCCCTCCATCCTACCCTGTTGCCCATTTGTTCTATTTTCTACTTTGACCCTGTGCCTTTTCAAAAGTGTGCTTCTAACTACCCTCCTACCAATCTGCCCTCTCTTTTATCATACCCCCTTTTATCCCCTTCCCCTCTACTTTCCTGTAGGGTAAGATACCCAATTTAGTGTGTATGTTATTCCTTCCTTAAGCTGAATTCAATGAGAATAAGGTTGACCCATTCTCCTTTTCATTCGTGTTCTTCCCCTCCATTGTAACAGTTTTCCCTTGCCTCTTTTATAGGAGATAATTTACCCCATTCTGTGTCTCCCTATTTCCTCTCATTCTATTCCTCTCTCACCTCTTAATTTTATTTTTTAAATATCATCCCTTACTATTCAATTGATCCTGTGCCCTCTATGTATACCTGTACACATATATACACACACGCACGTATGTATTCATACACACATATACCCTCCTATATAGACATACATATGTAGACATACATATGTATACATATATGCACATTTATATTCCCTTCAACTATCCTCATATTGAGAAAAGTTTCATAAGTTACAATTATCATTTTTTCATGTAGGCATGGAACTTTGATAAGTTTCTTATGATTTCTTTTCCCTGTTTACCTTCTCATGCTTCTCTTGCTTCTTGTATTTGAATGTCAAATTTTTTATTCAACTCTGTTTTTTTCATCAAGAATGCATGAAAGTCCTCTATTTCATCGAATGACCATATTTTCCCCAGAAACATTATATTCAGTTTTGCTGGGTAGGTGATTCTTGGTTTTAATCCTAGCTCCTTTGACCTCCGGAATATCATATTCCAAGCCCTTTGATCCCTTAATGTAAAAGCTACTAGATCTTGTGTTATCCTGATTGTGTTTCCACAATATTCAAATTGTTTCTTCTTGGCTGCTTGTAATATTTTCTCCTTGATCTGGGAACTCCAGAACCTGGCTATAATATTCATAGGAGTTTTCTTTTTGGGATCTTTTCTTAAGAGGTGATCAGTGAATTCTTTCTATTTCTATTTTGCTCCCTGGTTCTAGAATATCAGGGCAATTTTCCTTGAGAATTTCTTGAAGGTTGATTTCTAGGTTCTTTTTTTGATCGTGGCTTTCAGGTAGTCCATTAATTCTTTATTTATCTCTCGTGGATCTATTTTCCAGGTCAGTGGTTTTTCCAATGAGATATTTCACATTGCCTTCTATTTTTTCATTTGTTTGGATCTGTTTAATAATATCTTGATTTCTCATAAAGTCATTAGCTTCCATTTGCTCCAATCTAAGTCTGAAGGAATTATTTCAGTGAGCTTTTGAAATTCTTTTTCTATCTGGCAAATTCAGCTTTTTAAGGTATTCTCTTCATTGGCTTTTTGGACCTCTTTTGCCATTTGAGTTAGTCTATTTTTTAAGGTGTTCTTTTCTTCAGTCAGGTTGTTGACTCTTTTCATGATTTTCTTGCCTCATTCTCATTTCTCTTCCCAATTTTTCCTCCACTTCTCTTACTTTTCAAAATCCTTCTTGAACTCCTCCATGACCTATAAACAGTTCATATTTTTCTTGGAAGCTTTTGGTGCAGAAGTTCTGACTTCATTGTCTTCCTCTCATTCCATGCTTTGATCCTTTTTGTCCCCAAAAAAGGAATCTAAGGTTTGATTGCTGTGCTTCCTTTGCTTGCTCATGTTGCCACTCAGTTACTTGACTTTTGAGCTCTTTGCCACAGTACAACTATGCTTCCAAAGAGGAGAGCTTTGTCCCAAATCACTGGGGTTTTCACAGCTGCTGGAGCTCTTAGTTGGGTGCCCTCTCTACAGCCCCCACAAGCCCTGGCTCACTGGTCACACACCCCAGGACCTCCACCCAAGACCACAATCCAAATCCAAGCAGATCAAAGCAAGAGTGATTACCCTCTGAATGGTTGCCTGGTCCCCCCTACAATCTGCAGGCCAGAAGCTCCGAAGCAGCCACATGGAGGTGGCTACACTGTTGTGCCACAGCACCTCTGCTGCTTCTTGCCTTCTTGCCGTGGGGGCAGTGACCAGACTGCCTCTCAGTTCCCCTGTTCCCAGAAGTTCCACACTGACCTTTCTCTTTGTCCCTAGCATTTATGGGTTGATAATTCTGGAAACCACCACAGCTGCTGGTGATCCATTCTCCCAAAGTCCACTCCAGCCTTATTTTATAGGTATTTGAGGTAGTTATGGGGGGGGAGCCACAGAGTTTTCCTGCTTCTATGCTGCCATGTTGGCTCCCCAGTAACCTAAGGAACTTATACTCTAATAGAGAAGACAATGAACACACAAATACATGTATACAAGGTATAAGTAGATACAGTACTAGATAACTTTAAAGGAGAAGGCCATCTAAAGGAAAGGTCTCCCCCAGAAGATGAACAGTTAAGCTGAATTTTGAAGGAAGCCAGGGATCCAAAGAGGCAGAAATGAGGAAGGAGAGCATTCCAATCAGGGGCACAGTCGACATAAAGGCATGGAGATGGGACATGGAACATCCTTTGTGAAGAACAGCACTTCAGAGTGCCAGGAGATGAGTAATGTGTATGAAAACAGAAATGATAGGAAGGGGATAATGTTGTGAAGTTTACATGCCAAACTGGGAACTTAATATTTCATCCTAGAGGTAATAGGGGACCACTGGAGTTTTTTAGTAGTAGGCTACTTAAATATGAGAAGAATAAATTACTCAACTTTGAACACAAGAATTATGAATTCCTCAGGTAAATACTGCCCACACTGTAAAAAGTGATCCGTATATAACACAGCGAAGTAAGTAGAATTCCTGTTAGAGGAGAACCGTGTTTCAGGCTTTAAAATGAATCATGATTTGGGATTTTAAGAGAAGCAGTCCCAGCTAAGTTGTTTGTCATGGGCTCTTGGAAAGTACTCAGAGATCTTTTTCACAGACCTTTTTCTACCTTTAAAAGAACAAAAATTGACTCCCACAACTTTTATGCTTGAAAATTATTAATCCACTTTATAATTCTGAGTTTGGGTTCTCTTCATCAGAAGGACAAAGTGACATCTTCTGTACTGAATTTGTTTGGATTTAATCATTCCCTTTCCAAAATATTTTTATTTCTATTCAATTTTTTTTGCTGTATGGGTCAGTCTTTTGGAGTACTTGAATTATGTCTGGCTCCCTAATGGACTCTCCTATAACTTTAAATGTCTGTTGTTTTTATTTCATTGTCATCAACGTGTTAGAAAGATTCAATTGCTACTGAATAAGGGAAGGGGACCATTCTGTTCATCTGACTTACCACACAGAACTTGGTGACTAATTAAATATTTGGGGAATGAGGAGGAGTGAAGAGTCAGGGGTAGCTCCAACATTGAATACCTAGGTTTTCTGGAGGAATCGTCATACCTTTGAAATAGAAATATTATAAGGAAGAGTAGGTTTGGGGGAAAGATAAATTCTGTCTTAAACACGCTGAATTTGAAATACCTATGAACTATCCAAGTGGAGATCCCTACAAGCAGATAATATGGAACAAGTGTTAAGGAGAGATGGGAGGGTTGTATATGTAGATTGGGAAATTATCTGTATGACAAAGAGAGTTGACATATGCAAACTGATGAGATCAATAAGAGATTGTAGAATGAAAAATAGTTGAGACTAATGGGTTTTATGGGTCAGGACTTGGAAAACAACCCTGCAAAGAGACTGAGAGTGGTTAGACCAAAAAGGGGCTAACCAGAAGAGCAGTGTCATGACAACCCCCAAAGGAGAGGGTATGTCATCAGGTGCTGACACTGCATGTAGGCCAAGAGGATGGGAACTCGGGAAAGATGTAGCAGTCAAGAAAACAGGAAGAGTTAAATGGTGACCTGGAGAAATGGGTAGGAGACAGGGAAGCAAAGGCAGTGAGTACAGAAAGCTCCTTCTAGGAATTGGTTATAGAAGGTAAAAAAGATGGAGGACTGGCCTGAGGAGATGGTAGGATCAAGGTTCTTTCTTAAACATGAGTAAGATGTAAATATAGGCAGCAGAGAAGGAACCAGAAGATAAGGAAAGATCAGAAATAAGAGATGAGAAGGATTGAAGGAATAAGCTCCCAGAGAACACAGAGGGGAGGCTGTAACAATGGCACAAGTAGAGGCCTTGGCACTTCTAAGACTAGAGCAAAGGAGGAGAGAATGGGTGTGATGTTGTAGGGATTTAAATATGTAGAATGTTGAGGGGGGTTGGGGTGGATGGTTGCAATATTTCAGCAAAGTACAAACCAGTGCCTTGTGCTGAGGTGGCCAGGGCAGGAGGTCAAATGACAAGAGCATTATTATCTGGGCCCTGGGCCTGGGTTGGGCTTCGTAGAAAAGGAGCAGAGTGAGACATCAGAGTAGGATTTTTGATTTTAGAGCCAAAAAGGAACTTTAAAGATTTTATAGTACATACTTCAACAGGTATGAAGAAATGAGACTTTCCCAAGACTCAGGATATCCCTGGGAAATTTTGTCTTCGTGGGATAACAGGTCTCAGGTTTTTTTTACAATGTAAATCACTTTGAGTATCTTCCAGCAGCATTATTACTACATTTGAAAAAAGAGCCCTTGTTTTCTTGGAAGATGTATTTACACCCAAGACTTCTTGTGGGCTGCAGTCAGTGAACTTTAAAATGATAGATCTTGTGGGAATCAGTTTGTTACATCCACATATGTGAAAGGAGTGAAATTGAAAGCAGATTTCTGAATTGATGCAGTGAAATAAGCGGAAGCATGAAAACAGTATACACAGTGGTAACAACTTAAATGGAAGGAATTTTTCAAAAGCAGTAAATTATAATGACCCCAAAGAAGAACTGGGAAAATCCCACCCCTCTCCCCACTTTTCAAGAGTAGGGAACTATGAGTAGCCTGGTGATGGATACCACTGCCATTTCTGTGCTACACCGCCCTCTTACCTCGGACGCAACACCCCCAACCACCTTGGAGTCCTGACCTCTTGATTGGAACTATACCAGTCAGTTACCCTATGACTCGCCATCTCTGTGCTTTTCCTTTCCCTGTCCGCTAGTCCCCTTCTGTGCTGTCCTCCCCTAGGAGAAAGTAGGTTCTTTTTTGTGTTTTTATCCCTAGAGCTTAGCACCATGCCTAGCCTAGCATAAGCACTTAATCAGTGCTTTTTCATTTCTTCATGTGTTGGTTGGTTTTGCTGAGCTGCCTTTTTTATCCTTTTTCTTTGTTACAAGGAATAGTTTACTGAATAGGAGAAAGGAGGACTATTTTCAGAAATAAAAGCAACAGAAAAATGAAAGATATAAAAATGGAATTTAAGTAAGGAAAAGCTGGTGAAGAGTGAAGGTAAATATGTTTCATGCCTGTGGTTCTAGGTTCCTGTGACATTTGACGATGTGACCATATATTTCACGGAGGAAGAGTGGAGGTCCTTGGAGGAGTGGCAGAAGGAGCTTTACAAGGATGTAGCGAAGACCAGCTATGAGACCTTGGTCTCACTAGGTAAGATATTTTCTTGAGAACATTTGAAGTTGTCTTATAGAATAAGATATTGGAAAAGACCTCAAAAGGTCATCTAGCTTGAGTGCTTAAAGCTTAATGCATATAGATAGGTAGTCCTTCAATTTAGGTAATAATTCAGTTCAATTTATTATATATATTATGGTGGTATGTGCTAGAAATACAAAGACAAAAGTGAAACTGTAACATATAACATCTGCCATCAATACTGACAAAGACTGCCTAGAAACTGGAAGTGTTGGTCACTGTACATGCGCAGGCTGTTGTGCTGGTCTAACTTGTCACCGTGCCAGCTCTATCTTTTCAAGTAAAATATCTGCCCTACAGCATTTTTCTATATTTTTGGTAGTGCCTGTGTTTTGCTTGGCTAATGGCACTCAGCCTTAAGAGCAGAATCTCAGGCCAGTCTTAGTTACCTCATTTTTCTCATTTGGAGTCATCATCTCCTTTTCAGTTCTATAAATATCTCATGAATACCTACAAGAACAAATAACAGCTCAAGTTTTCCATCCTGAAGTGCATCTTCTCATTTTTTTCTTTTAAGAGCTTTATATCTTCTAAATTTGGGGACCCTTTCTGTCAAAAACAGCAACCAGAATTTTACAGAGGCTTCCTGCTTTACTATGTGCCATAAAGAAAAACTAACTTTATATGGCTGACAAACATATCCCTACTATGTGAAGAGCACTACATTCAGTTCTGTGGGAAATATATAGAAATTTGTGTATGCACACATGTGCAGCTCGACATGGGGGGACGGTGTGGAGAAAAAGAGAGAGAGAACTTAAACCCAGGTCTTCCTGACTTCAGGTCCAGTTCTCTCTGTCTTCTTTTAAGAGGTATTAAACATACTGCCACTGGGGAACTACCTTAAAAAATAATTGAGAAATGTTAATTTGTGGTTTTCTAACTCAGTGTTTTGCCAGCTAGGATCTGTTTCTGTTTGAGTTTCAATACTCCTGCTCGAGGTAGCTTTGCTTCTCTTAACCCTTTGCACTCCGAACCATTCTGGACATTGGCTACCAGCTACTCGACGCTACCTTGCAGCGAAAACATGCATTTACAGACCCTCGTATTATTTAGTATAATTTTGGAACCAAGTAACGTATTATAATGATATTGGACTT
>JAQQSW010005588.1:0-14154 GCA_028646575.1 Pseudocheirus occidentalis | reverse complement strand
AGTTGCTGGAGGCTACCTGGAGACCATAGACAATGGTGGGCCAGGCCAGTTCAAGGGTCAGAAATTACTGGAACAAAGGGGGCTAAAGACTTGGGCAGAGCCACAACTTAAGGCTCATGACCTCAGGCAAATGTTTTCCCTGGGAAGGTTTACTTTCTCAGAGCCTGTACCTCAAAGAATCAAGGAGAGCTCAAAAAGGGGGGGGCGTCCCAGAGCCTACACCTCATCACTACCACCACTACCACTACTACCGATTGTTCTTATTAAGTGCTATATAAATTCTAATATCATTACTCTGACTACAACTATTCTTATATTTCTACTATGACTACTACTACTACTATTACTATTACTACTGCTGCTACTGCTACAACTACTACTTCTACTACTACTACTACCACTACTAGTTGTTCTTATTATTAGCTTTCCGTCACCAGTCCTCAAGGCACCCTGAGTCTTCTATTATACTCCTGATATGCCGAAGCAACATTTGAAGAGCAATGTAGAGATGTGATAGTAAATGTTTAACAACTGGCTCTCTGAAGGGGGAAACTGGGAAAAATGCTCAACTCTGAATCACTGGGAAATTTCTTTTTAGTTTAATCTGAATTCTTAATGGTTTAAATCTATAAAATCAATAAAACTATATCAATATATAAGACTTTTATTTGTTGGGATTGCTGGTTTCTGAGTAGTTAATGTTCACAGGAAGTTTAATAATTGACTCAAAAGTCGGTTGGAGTTGGTTTCAGTATACACCTAGACATTAAGCAAATGACTTGACCTCTCTCAGTCTCTTTTTCCTTTTCATTTGTAAAAAGGAGATTATAATGGCACCTACCTCACAGGGTTATTCTAGTGACCAAGTGATATAACATATTTTGAAAACCTTAAAGTAATATATAAATGCTATTATTATTATTATTGTTATTATTGTTATTATTATTATTATCATCATCATCATCATTGGTGCAAAATAGACAGAGCCAAAATACTGATAGATAGAATACCTCTCCAAAGGAAATTATTCACTTTATAGTCATATACAAGAGACTGCTAATTTTCTGTTAAAAAAATTGTTTGTGCTTTAATTTTATAAGAACCTAATTGAAACCAATACAAACTTGCTGCTGTTCAGTTTTTTTCAGGGATGTCTGGCTCTTTGTGACACTATTTGGGGTTTTCTTGGCAAAGATACTAGAACAGCTTGCCCTTTCCTTCTCCAGTTCATTTTACAGATGAGAAACTGAGGCAAACAGGGTGAAGTGACTTTTCTGGTATCATCAACAACCACAACAATCCAAAATACAACAAAAGAAAACTTGACCTTTTGAATTTCTACTTTTCCTAATGGCTAGTTCAATCACTCAGGTTCTTAACCTTAGTGCCATCCTTCATTCCCCACTCTTACTTGCCACATATATTAAATTAGTTTATCAGCCTTGCTATTTCCAACCCCACAATGCTTCTTGCATCAATCCACTTCTCTGCCACCACCCTAGTTTCAGACCTTCTTTATTTTTTACTGGCTCGATTATAATAGCCTCCTAACTAATCTCCCTGCTTCACATATCTCCCTACTCCATTCCATCCTTTCAACTGTTGCCAAATTAATTTTCCTAAATTAAACTGAAGTCTAAGTACCTATAATTGCTACTCATTGGCTTGGGGCTAAGCAAAAGAAAGTTCTTTCTTTAAGTAAATTTTTAGGTAAATTCCTTCTTTTACGTTATAAGCATTCAAATATTTAAAGATATTGATTTTCCTACTGAAGTCTTCTCTTCACTTAGATAAACACCCCTCCTTTCTTCCACTGATTTTGATATGACATAGTTTCAAGTTCCATTCACATTTGTTTTTACTTGTCTTTGGAAATATGACTTATTTATGTCTCTACCAAAATATGCTCCTCAAAGAGGAATACAGGACTCTCTATATGGTCTGAATACAGTAGAGTGCATCATAGGGTACCAAAATCACCCCATAGTTTGTGTAACACATAGTCCTGAGATTTTTGTATTGTTGTTATTGATATTACTATTATCAGTCTGCTAATGATGTTCCACACAAGTCTCTGATTACTTTTCCATGTGTGCATTATTGGTTCTTCCCTTTGCTTCATATATTTATACATCATTACCTAGATATTTAATTCTTAATCACTAATTTGCTTTTCTAGGGAATTCATCTCTTACAATATTTCTCCATATTTTGTGCTGAACCATGGCTAAAGAGGAAGTCTGGTGTTTATTGGTGCCAGCTTAAGCTTCTCATTCAGCACAAATGAAAAAAAATGATATCCCAACTACACAGATACATTTCAGAGGCTGTGCTTTGAGGTGAGCAGTATTTAGAGCTATCCATAGTTTTGAAGGATTGCCATCCAAGACTATAATGAAACATTAAGCATTTAGATGGTGCTTTAAGATTTTTAAAGCCCTTTATAAACTTTTCTCATTATAGTAATCCTGAGAGGAAGATGCTATTACTTATACATGACAAAACTGAAATGGACATAGATCAGGTGACTTGCACAAGGTCACACAGTAAATATCTGAACTACATTTGAACTCGGGTATTCTTGACTTTGGGTCCAACTTTCTACTCACTGTGCTGGTAAGTTTCCTCTAGCATTGTGCCAAGAACAGTAACTGGTGGGGTAGGCATAGCTGGAAGTCCTTCCAAGTTGCAGAGGAGCCCAAAGAAATTTCTTTTTAAAAATCTAGCTTATATGGAGGATGGAGTTTTAGAATCAGGTTTGGAGTGATTTGTGTTGTAAGTTGTTAGAGAAAGAGTAGTATGTATTGAATCATAAAACTGAGGGAGTGCGTCAGGAGATATAAGAAGGGGATGGTGTTTGGGAAAGGAACAGGCAGCAGATGGAAATAATTACCTGCTATTTCCCCCACACAAACCAATCAGCTTTTATAGACTTGTATTTTATAGATTCATGTTAGGTGACTCTAATACTTGGAAAACGATTACCAAACCCTGGCAGTTATATGATATTTGATTGGCCTAATTTTTTGCTCTCTCTTGCCTCTGAATGAGAAGAGGCAGCATCTGAAGGGTGAAAGTACCCAGAATCTGAATGTGAGCATAATTATTGATAAGTGGACAGTGACTGGGGGTGTGGAAGGTGATCTCTCAGTTCTCAGTCAGTTAGAGACTAAAGGTTTCTCTTTGGTCTTGAAAAACCAAGATGGTTTACTAAGGGTCAGAGACAAATGATGAAACCTAGATCAGGAGTGTATATTGAATGTATAGGAAAAGATGAAGAAATATGATTTAAAATTCAGATACTATAGAAAATTCAGAATTTGAGTTTCCCAAAGAGTTTAAACAATTGTCAGCACTTGTAGGGTAACTGGTGCTCTATATATGTTTATACCTTATCTGGAAAAGGTCCGTTCCGCCCTTAACTTTTCTTTAAATGTACTGGACAGCCCCATGGTCTGCCTGTAGAGTTACCACAGGGGAAATAGCTGTCTGTAAAACATAGCAGGCATTCCTAAGGCATAATATTAAAAAAAAGACATTGACAAACTAGTGCACCTCCATAAGAAGATAACCAGGATGATGAGACTTAAAACCAAGATAAATTACTTTAAGAAATCACCTATCCTTTAAATTTTCCATTCCTTGCTTATTTTCTATAGGGATGTTGATTAGAATGTTCTTTCAAGCTCACATATATTATTCTTTTTACTCCAAATCCTCCAGTGGCTTGTACATATCCACCAGGGTTCAAGCTAGCTTGTCAACAAAATACTTACAGAGCATTTCCATAAAAGCAATCAACTGTTTTTTTTTTCATTTTTCTGATCCCTCCCTATAGAACTAATAAAGATGAAATAAAAACCATCAAACATCATAAAGCTCTATGATCAATATCCCTAGTTCCATGATGCCATTTCTCTTCCTTCTGTTATGATGATAATCTTAAACCCAGAGCTCTAAGTATTCTTCTGCATTTGAAGCATACTCTCTTCCTTTGCAAAAGACTATAGGCAGCCTAGTTGCTTTTTGGTTATTTACAGAATCTGACTTTTCTCTCTCTGAATCACCTCCATTCCATTTGGTTTTGGCAAGGACTCAGATCATAACCAAAATATCCATCTCACATATTCATTCTGAAACCCCATGTCAATGATGAATTTTAGATCCCAGTCTTAAACAGCAATGACTCTTATGCTCATCAATTCAGATCATCATTTTATGCCCCCTCCCCTTATTCACAGTCATGGATCTCTTCATCTATATCCCTCATAAAAATGCAAGACCTCCTCAAATCCCTGTCTTCCTGACATTCAACTGACTTTCATTCATGAAACTGTTAATAATATCTAAGATAACTATTCTGACTTAAGGGGTTCATAGCCCTTCACACACAGCTAACATAATCCTCATAACAGAGCTATAAAGTAGGCACTAGAGGCAGGTATCACCCCATTTTGTAGATGAGGACCTGTGGCAAAATGAGTTAAATGACTTACTCATGATTGATGGCCACTAGTGGAAGCAGGAATCAAATCTACATCTGTTCTAATTCCAAGTCCAGTACTTTTCCCAGTAAACCATACTATCTTGTGAATATAGCCATTTTCCTCTTTGATGGCATCCTTAGGCTCTATACTTTCTGTCTTTTATTCAATTTGATAAGGAGAAAATGTTGTAGAGTTTACAAAGTCCTATTCATTGACTTTTGTCTACTTTTTAAGATTGTACTTGTATTAACTGTATTTATACAAGTGATGGGGGAATGGACCTCTCTCATTATGAGCTGGACATCTAGAATTGATAGAGAGAGGTATCGCTAATGGGTCTAGTCCTTATGGGGAATGTTCAGAGTGATCAGCTGAAACAAATGCATATAAGTGGTTGGGAATCCTTAGAAATATGATAACATTTAATGGCAGTATTTTGAAGAGATTTAGTTTATTGGTAGTGCCTTGGAGAGACTTGGTGCATAGAAAGACATTTTTTAACTGGTTTTGGTCAGCATCTTTACTTGGTTGTGTATCTAGAACTGAAATACATTCAAAAGTCCAAAAGAGTCCGTTCATTCTCTTTGGTATGACTCCTTGCCTGGCTCTGCTCTAGTGATAAATGGAAAAAATGTTATAAAGGGAGGGGGGTTAGGCCCTCTTCTTCTGAGGATGATAGGTGATGTGTGAACATAGATTTACCTTGGTTCCTTGACTTGGAGTTGTGCTTTCATTGTAGGTGAGAGGAACTAGAGATAATTATAACCTTGTGAGCTTTGAGAAGCCAGAAGTTCAAGGCATCTGTAGTTCAGTATACAAGTCTATTTTTGGTTTGGCATCCAGCACAACATCAAGGCCCTGAGGTAAGAGATGACCTTCAGGTTCTAGTTATTTGGTAGCTGAGAAAAAAAAATCATCCAACAGTGATGACACTTTTTGAGGTAAGTTAGTTGGGGACAATGCTTTATAGAAAATGCTTTAAGTCTGAGTCTACTCTTCTTGGAGACTGAGGTAGTATTGATGCAAATGTGTCTCCCTAGTATTTGGAAAGAAATGTTTGCAAGTCTGTTTTTGTTATAACTTTGAAATAAACAATGCTTCAGAAAAACAAATTGATGTCAACTGGTTAGATGGAAATAGAGCATTAATCATTGACAGCTAACAGTGAGAGAAAACACACCAGAATAGGGGATTGAGCCAATAACATTAAAGGAGAGACACTCAACCCTCAGATATACCCATAGGTTTTTGAGGAGGATATGTAGTCAATCCTTTTCTTAGAGAATGAGGACTGAGTACTTGCTCCACAGAAAGTTGCTTATTTCTCTTAGAGCACTGTGCTCCTAGCAGTGATGTGAAATATAATAAAGCAGTAAATATAAAAAAGTATAAACGTATAAAAAGCAGAAATTTCTTTAAATATTCATTTAAAAAAATTGAGTTCCAAATGAACTTCTTTCCTTCATTCCCTCCTCTATACATTGAGAAAGTAAGCAATAATGCCTATTATATTTGAAATCAAAAGGACATTTTCAATAAATATTTAAAAAATAATTTTGAGCAGATTTAATTAGCTTCCATAATGCTTCTCAAATGAAATATTAAAATTTAGATGTCCTACAGAAAGTTTTTGTTTGAAAAATATTACAATTAAAATGAATTATGCTTAATATATTATGAGACAAAAATTTGAAAATAATGGTTAATATTTAAAATTAGCCGCCACACTAAGATGTATAGTAATGCTGATTTCAGAAACTGGCAATTGATAGTGAAATATGGGAAGTTAAACATATGTTATCCAGTCAGAGGGAAAAAAATACTGGAGCTTTCTTGAAAGACAAATTTTTCTTTTTAATATTGTTCCCCAGTGTAGTGGGGGTGGAGTGAGAGGAGAGAAAATACATTTATGTTCATTGAAAAAAATGCTTAAATACTGAGATTTTGGGGAAGGGCTGTAGGAAGGGAATGTTGAGTGAAATTTCAGATGAACTTATAATACTGAGTTTCATTTTGCTACAAGAGAGCACTCACTTGTTAGCAGCAATCCCAAAGTCTTTGCAATGTAAAATAAAACATTTCAGTAATTCTTTTTAAATACGTAAGAAATGATGGGGGGGAGGGTCAGAGCCACGATGGCAGTGTAGATGCAGCAGGCTTTTGCAGCTTGCACATAGCCACCTCAAATACCCATAAAATATGACTCTAAACAAATTTTAAGGGCTCCAAAACTCACACAAAAATAGAAAAAAAACTTATCGCCCACTGAAGGCAGCTTGGCACAAAGGGCTCATAGCAACATGCTGGGAGCTGAAATCAGCCTACCCTGTGGGTGGTCAGGATGAGCTACAGCTGGAGCCTTCAAAAGAGTGGATCAGGGGCAGCTGTGGCAGTGGAATTCAGCTAAATTTGGGGGAGAAAAGCAGTCTGGCCAAACTGCCTCCAGGGCAAGGAAGCAGTAGAAGCAGCAGCCCTGCAGTGGCTTCCACCTGGCTGCTTCAGAGCTTCCAGCTGGCAGACTGCAGGGGGGCCAAGCAATTGTTCAGAGACTAAGTGCTCTTGCGTTGAGTGGCCTGTATCTGGATCATGGTCCTGGGTGGAGGTCCTGGAGTGTGTTTTCAGTGAGCCAAAGATGGTGGGAGCTGCAGTAGCCTCCTAATAGCTCTGGCAGCTGTGAAAACCCCAGCCATTTGGGACAGAGCTTTCCTCCCTTGAAGCAGAATTCCACAGAGCTAAAAAAACAAGCAATCAACTGACTGGCAGCATGAGTAGGCAAAGGAAGCAAAGTAAGGGCAGCAACCAAATGCTACAATCCTTTTTTGGGGATGAAAAGAATCAAAGCATGGAATGGGAGGAAGACAACAGAGTCAGAACTCCCACACCAAAAGCTTCCAAGAAACATGAAGTATATCTACAAGCTATAGATCGGCTCAAGAAGAATTTTGAAAACCAAATAAGAGAAGTGGAGGAAAAACTGGGAAGAGAAATGAGAATAATGCAAGAAAATCATGAAAAGAGAGTCAACAACCTGACTGAAGAAAACAACACCTTAAAAATAGATTAATTCAAATGGCAAAAGAGCCCCAAAAACCCAATGAGGAGAAGAATACCTTAAAAAGTCAAATTTTCCAGATGGAAAAAGAATCTCAAAAGCTCACTGAGGAGAATAATTCCATCAGAATTAGAGTTGAGCAAATGGAAGCAAATGACTTTATGAGAAATCGAGATAGTATGAAACAGATCCAAACAAATGAAAAATAGAAGGCAATGTGAAATGTCTCCTTGAAAAAACCACTGACTTGGAAAATTGATCCAGCAGAGATAATTGAAAAATTATTGGACTACCTGAAAGCCATGATCAAAAAAAGACCTAGAAATCATCCTTCAAGAAATTCTCAAGGAAAATGTCCCTGATCTTTTAGAACCAGAGGGCAAAATAGAAATTTAAAGAAATCATTTATCACCTCTTTAAAAAGATCCCAAAATGAAGACTTCTAGGAATATTATAGTCAGGTTCTAGAGTTTCCAAATCGTGGAAGAAATATCACAAGTAGCCAAGAAGAAACAATTCAAATATTGTGCAAACATGGTCAGAATAACATGGGATCTAGAAGCTTCTACATTAAGGTATCAAAGGGCTTGGAATATGATATTCCAAAGGTCAAAGGAGCAATGGTTTAAAACCAAGAATTACCTACCCAGCAAAATTGAGTATAATGTTCCAGGGGAAAATATGGTCATTTAGTGAGGTGAAAGACTTTCAAATATTCTTGTTGAAAAACCCAGAACTGAAAATACAATTTGACACTCAAATACAAGAAGTATGAGAAGGTTAACATGGAAAAGAAATCATAAGAAACTTATTGAAGTTGAACTATTTGCATGCCAACTTGGAAAAAGGATAATCGTAACTTATGAAACTTTTCTCAGTATGAGGATAAGTGAAAGAATACAAATGTGTATATACATATATGTATACATATATCTGTGTAGGAGGGTTTATATATGCATATGAACACATATCTGAATATGAGTATATATGTTTACGTAGAGGGCACAGGATCAATTGAATAGGAAGGGATGATACTTTAAAAGGTGAAATTCTGAGGTGGGAGAGGATTAGAATGAGAGGAAATGGAGAGAGAATGGAATTATTCATCTTATGTAGAAGAGGCTAAGAATAATTGTTACAACGGAGGGAAAAAACAGGAAGGCAAAAAGGAAAAGGCCAACCTTACTCTCATTGAATTTGGCTTAGGGAAGGAATGACATAAACTCTAAACTGGATATTTTGCCCCATAGTAGAGTAGGGGGATGGGGATGAGAGGTGGGACAATGGAGAGGAGGGCAGGGTGAGGGGGGAGGTTTGCTGGAAGTACACACTTCTTTAAGGGACAGGGGCAGGGTAGAGAATAGAACAAGGGGGAACATGATAGGAAGGAGGGACATATATACAATTACAATATATACATTGCAATATGTCCACTATGGAGATGTTCTGTGTAATTACACATGTGCAGCCTGTATTGAGTTGCTTGTCCTTCCAGTAGGGGTGTGTGATGAGGGAGGAAGGGAAAGAATCTAGAATTCAAATGTTAATAATATATATGCATACATATATAATTATTATTATTAGCTAAATGCAACTGGGAATTAAGATATACAGGCTCTGGGGTAGGGAGACCCATCCTGCTCTAGTAGAAAGTCATAGGGGTGATGGAGGAGGACATAGGAGAGAGCAGATTAGGGGAGGAGTTATACAGTAGGATCACTGTTTTGGGGTGGTTGGTAGGGGAAAGATGGAGAGAAAATTTGTAACTCAAACTCTTGTTGAAATGAGTGATGTGAACAAGAAAATAAATTAATTAATTAAAAAAAATAAATGATGAAAGGGATGAATTCAGGGAACAACTGGGAAGACTTCTATCAAGTGATGCATAATGAAATAGCCAAAACCAAGAGTGCCATTTATTCTATAATGACATAATAAAGACAAAAAAATTTGAAAAAGTTAAGAATTCTTCTTAACTTCACAATCATCTGTGGTTCCAGAGGACTAATTATGACCAATGCTACCATCTTCACTGTTAGAGATTATGGACTCAGGAAGCAGAATGAAACATAAATGTTTTGGAGAATGCTAACTTATGAATTTGCTTTGTTTGATTATGTATACTTCTTATGATGATTTTTCTTTCCTTTCAATTGGATGGGACAATGAAGTGAAAACAGGAAATAGATTTTAGTTCATGTAAAATAAGTAAAATTTCTTTAGTTTAAAAAAAATCTGTATCTTTCTCTTTTCGCTATTCTTGCATATTTGGATTCCTAGTTTCATCTCAGGCTAAATGAACACTTGTAAAGGTTTAGTCAACACACAACATAATAAAAAAACAAAAACAAAAACTGGTACATGTCTCTTTAAGACTAAGATTTCTTTCCCTGCTCCAATGAACAGAGTTGAATCTTGAGAGATGGTATGTTTATCATCTGAGAGAAAGGAAAAGTTAAGAAAATAAAATCCAGAAAAATGCAATGAGATAATACAAGACCATCAGTTTGTTGCTTTAAAAGCTAGGGAGTGAACACAATTATTATTCTTCCTATTAACAAAGAGTCTACTGACAGGAGGATATGGGGCAATGTAGTGCAGTAAATAATGTTGTTTTGGAATCAGAGATTCAACTGGGAGTTCTACTACTTACCAGCTAGGTGACCTAGAGCAAATCACATAACTTCTTTGGGACTTCATTTTCTTTGTATCTTTTAGTGTTTCTGTTCACTCATTCTTGGCCTCCTTCTCCTTGCAGCCTATGTAGGCCCATTAATTTCTACTTGTTGTTCACTTATGCATATATCTTTTTATTTCACATTTCTTATTTGAATTTTCATCTTTTGGGTTTCTTCTTGCATCCCTGTTTACTGTCCTTGAGCTCCCATGACAACAGTAGTTCCTTAGAAGAACTCCTTATTAACTCTTGCCCTTGAGCTATACTTGATGTATCTCCCATAAGAATAAAAGTGGGAAAAAGTGTAGAGAAACAATCTCTAGTTAATAATATTGACTTTGAAACATGACTGCTGAGAAGTGCATGTACTTAAGCATAATATTGAAGCCCCATGTAATTTGTTAGCAAGAGGCCCAGGAGGATATAGACTGGAGTCACACTTCAGAAGTTCTATCCATAACTAGTTTTGGAAGGAATGGGTCAGCATTTCACTTCTTTTAGTCTTGATGTACCTTGGGTAGATTATAGAATTAAAAAAGAAAACAAAAACAAAAACAGAATTTTAGAGTTAAAATGGACTTCATAGGTTATCTATTGTAATTCTTATTTGAGAAAGAACATTCACTGGAAAATATAATATAGGAAGTCATCCAACCTCCATTTGAAGACTTGAGGTAGAGCCGAGGTTTGAATGAGTAACCATTGAATGAGTGAAAAGTAACCATTTGAGGGTTGCTTTTTTAAAAATAATATTTTCCCCAATAACATGTAAAAATTATTCTTAAAATTTGTTTCTTTTTAGAGTTTTGAGTTCTATCCTTCTCCCCTTTTTTGAGATGGTAAACAATCTGATAAAGAAAGTAAAAATATGATCCAGTCTATATTCATTAACATCAGTTCTTTCTATGGAGGATAGCATTTTTCATCATGAGTCTTGAGACTGTCTTGAATAATTGTATTGTTAAGAACAGCTAAGTCATCCACAGTTCTTCATTCATCCACAGTTCAATATTGCTGTTACCATGTAAAATGTTCTCCTGGTTCTACTCACTTCACTCTGTAGCAATTCATATGAGTTTTTCCAGTTATTCATACCAAATGTGCACTACTGTATTCAGTTATGGGAATTACAGTGTTGAAAGCATAATAAAAAGCTAATGAGTATCCAGAGTAGTTCAGTCAGGATACTACAGGTATTTTAGTACATGGGAGAATCAGTTGAAGTACATGAGAATTTTTATACTTGAGAAGGAAAGACATAATTATCTTTAAATGTTCAAAAGATTTTGGCATTAAGGAAGAATTAAACTTTTATGGTTTGGCCCCAGACAGCAGAATGATGAGCAATGGGTATCAGTTTCAATGAAGCAAATTTAGACTTGCTCTCTCAAAACAGAAAAATCCCTAACAATTCGTTATCCATAAGTGGAATGAGTTGTCTCAAAGGTTACCCTCAAGGGATGCACATGAATTGGGAAACAGCTGAACAAGTTGTGGTATCTGATTTTAATGAAATATTATTGTGCTATAAGAAATGGCAAGCAGTATGATTTCAGAAAACCCTTCAGAAAACCAGGAGAACCTTTGAGGCAACTCATTCTACTTATGGATAACTCTAATTGTCAGGGACTTTTCTGTTTTCAGAGAGCAAGCCTAAGTTTGCTTCATTGAAACTGCTATCCATTGCTCCTCATTCTGCTCTTTGGGGCAACACGGTACAAGTTTGATTCTTAATTAACATCACAGCATTTCAAACACTTAAATATCTGTCAAGATATTTTTGGAGTCTCACTTCATTTTTCCTCACGTAGCAGTGGCTAGTGTGGATAGAGCACTGGACCTGGATTCCAAAAGACCCGATTGTAAATCTGGTCTCAGATACTTAGTACCTGGGTGATTCAGCCATTCTCATACTGAGAAAAGCCCCATGAGTTACAATTATTGATTTTCTATGTAGGAATATAAATAGCTCAACTTTAATAAGTTCCTTATGATTTATTTTTCCTGTTTACCTTCTAATGCTTCTCTTGCTTCTTGTATTTGAAAGACAAATTTTCTGTTCAGCTCTGTTTTTTTCATCAATAATACTTGAAAGGGGGGGAAGAGCCAAGATGGCGTCGTAGAAGCAGCAAGGTCTCACAGCTCCCACACAGTCATCCTAAACACCCATAACATATGACTCTGGACAAATTCTAGGGCTCTCAAACTCACAAAAACACAGAAAACACATCTCTCACAGAAGGCAGCTCTGCAGCAGGGGATCATCACGGCAGGATGCGAGCTGAGGCCAGCCCAACCTCAAACCGAAACCGCGGCAAGGCCCAGTGCGGTAGGAAGGAGCCGAGTCGAGCCAAGCTGCGCTGCAGCCAGTCCACAAGAGAGAAGATCTACAGCCTCCACATCTAGCAAGGTGTGAAAAATAGGGATTAGAGAAAGGCAGCTCGGAAGGAGGGGCTTATCCCACAGGCCTGCATGCTGGGAGCCGAGACCAGCTCAGCCTGAAACCGCCATGTGACCAGGCTCCAGGGTGGTTGGGAGGAGCCGAACCTCCCAAGCCACAGAATAAGTCTACTTCTGAGAAGATCTACTGCACCTCAAGCAACCTTCACATCTATAAAGCCAGGATTAGAGGTCAGTGAAAGTGAGTGAAGCTTTCAAGCTAAATTTTGTGTAGGAAATGCAGTTTGGGCAATCTACCCCCAGGGCAAGGAAGCAGTGGGGGAAGGGCAGGAACTGCTGTAACCCGCAGCTGCCCCCACTGGGCTGCTTCAGAGTCCCTGGCCTGTGGATTCCGCAGGGGGGGCTGAGTCGATTGATCAGGGCCAAGTGCTCTTGTGTTGAGCGGCCTGGATCTGGATTGTGCGCTTGGGTGGTGGTCCTGGGGAGCACTTTCAGCAAGCAAAAGCTGAAGGGGGGTCTGCAACAACCCCTAATAGCTCCGGCAGCTGGGAGAACCCCAGCAATTTGGAACAGAGCTTTCCTTCCTGGAAGCAGAGTTTCACAAAACTAAAAAAACCCAACCAATTAATTGACTGGCCAACATTAGGAAAAGGAAGCAAAATAAGAACAGCAATAAAACTCTAGAATTCTTTTTTTGTGGACAAAAAGGATCAAAGCAGGGAACGGGAGGAAGACAACACAGTCAGAACTCCCACACTAAATGCTTCCAAGACACTTGAAAAATGCCTAGAAGCTATAGATAATCTGAAAAAGGAATTTGAAAATCAAATAAAAGAAGTGGAGGAAAAATTGGGAAGAGAAATGAGAATGATGCAAGAAAATCAAGAAAAGAGAGTCAACAATCTGACAGAAGAGAACAGCACTTTTAAAATAGATTAACTCAAATGGCAAAAGAGGCCCAGAAAGCCAATGAGGAGAAGAATGTCTTAAAAAGTCAAATTTCCCAGATGGAAAAAGTATCTCAAAAGCATTCTGAAGAGAATAATTCCTTCAGAATTAGAGTGGAGCAAGTCGAAGCTAATGACTTTATGAAAAACCAACATACCATTAAGCAGTTACGAAGAAATGAAAAAAAAAGAAAGCTGTGTGAAATATCTCCTTCAAAAAACCACTGATCTGGAAAATAGATCCAGGAGAGACAATTTGAAAATTATTGGTCTACCTGAAACCCATGACCAGAAAAAGAACTTGGAAAGCATCCTTCAAGAAATCCTCAAAGAAAATTGCCCTGGTGTTTTAGAATCAGAGGGAAAAATAGAACTTGAAGGAATTCACCAATCACCTCTTCAAAAAGCTCCTCAAAAGAAAACTCCAGAAATGTTATTGCCAGGTTCCAGAATACCCAGTTAAAGGAGAAAATATTACAGGCCGCCAAGAGAAAACAATTTGAATACTGGGGAAGCACTATCCAGATAACCCAAATCTGGCAGCTTCTACACTGAGGGATTGAAGGGCCTGGAATATGATATTTTGAAGAT
>JAQQSW010005587.1:0-14154 GCA_028646575.1 Pseudocheirus occidentalis | reverse complement strand
TTATTATTATTATTATTATTATTATCCTAGTCATAGGATTGGGGAGGTTCTGGTGAGAAGAGGTGTACCAATGGTTCCTGGAAAGTCAACTGGTAAAGGAACCCAATGGTGTACAGACATGCATTTATTAGGCACTTATTGTGGTAACTATCCTAAATGGTGAGAATACCAATACAAGCAAAAAGACAGTTCCTATTGTCAAAGATTTTATATTTGAATGGCAGAAGATCACACATAAAAGGGAGCTGAAGTGGTATGTGCATGTGTGTATGTGTGTGTGTATGTATGTGTTAAAGTAGAGGTGGGATATGGTGATAAAGTCCATAAAATGGGAAGTAAAACTGGGATGATAACGAAGTATGGATAGCCTAAGCCTCTTCCTAAAATGAGGGACCTTAAGGAACTTGTCAATGGGAGATGGGATCCAGAATGGTGTAGGATTTTGGCAGAGAGAGAAGGCTACAGGCACAGAGAGAAGTTCCAAGATTAGAGGACAAGGGTACCGTAGCAGCAAAACCCTTAGAGTTAGAAGCACAACTGAGAGGCCTCGGTTGTGAAGGAGGCCTCTAATCTTGGCCTAGCCAATGCATTAAGCAGTGAAGCTTCTTTCCTCAATGGTAGGGGCCTTTATCATTTTCCATTTGTGTGGAGGAGACCAAGGACAAGTAGAATTTCCACAGGTGTTAATAGTGACCTGGACAGCTATGATGTGAAAGATGTAGATGTAGGACTATAATCCTAATTTAGTTTGCCAAGTCTTGGCAGCTACTGTTCTGTTTAGATTTATTTAGTCAGTTAGTCAGCATTTATCAAATGCCTACTATGTACCAGGCATTGTTAAGAACTGAGGATTAAAAGAAAGATAAAATACAATTCCTGGCACAGGAACTCATATTATTCTAAGGGAGATAAAATCCAAACAGCTCATTGTTTGAATGACTCATTTGAATTCATTCAAACAACTCAAACAATTCAAAGACAACATCAAACAGAGTATGTATATGATAAATTGGAAATAATTAAGGGAGAGAATGCAGTAGAATTAAGGGGGATCAGTAAAGACTTCTTATATATTCTATAAGTGGTTCTCAACCTTCCTAATGCTGCAACCCTTTAATACTCGTATGTAGGTGTATCTGCATGTGGGCAGACCCACCTGGGGACAAATAGAGGAGACGTGTCTCAGTTCCTAAAACCATCAGAAATACGTGTTTTCCGATGGTCTTAGATGAATCCTGTGAAAGAGTCATTCCATCTCCAAAGGGGTCGTGACCCACAGGTTGAGAACCTTCTATAATATAGAAGGTAGGATTTTAGCTGGGATTTGAAGGAAGCTAGAAAAACCAAGGGGAAAAAATGAAGAGAATACATTCCAAACATGAGGTAGGAGGGCGGGGGTTCCTTGAATATGCTCAGAGTGGGGAGATGTAGTGTCTTATTTCTTGTTTGAGAAACTATGCACAATAGTTTATGTGTTCCTTCCCCCACCCCCACAAAAATATTGAGTGGGGGCATCATCTTTCAAGAAACATTTTATTTTAAATGAGGACAATTATATTTAAGGGTCATCTGAAGTGTAGAAATTTTTGTTGAATGTGTTTGCTTGACTGTTCGCCACAGGCAACTGTCTCTTCTCCACTCACCCAGAGGTGGACAGGGAACAGGCTAAATGGTTAGCTGATAGATTTCAAAGAGACACAGAAAAGATATTTTTGACTTCAAGCTTGTTATACTTTAGATTAGGTGACCAGGGGCATCTGGTGGTCACAGAACATAGTCTTCTTGTCTATTTAGGAAAACTTAAACATTATCCTGCAACTAAGGAATGACTGGTGATAGTTCCAAAGCTTTTCTAGAGTCACTTGCCATTTTATGGTAATTGAAAAAATCCATGAAGTCTGGAACAAGGAGACTTTATAATTTTACATATAAGACAGTTTCCCTCCCTCTTCCCCTGCCCTCTCTGCTTTTTCCTCTCTTCTCCCTTCCTTTCTCACCTCTTTCCTTTGTTTCTCTCCTTTCTCCCTCATTTCTTTTTCTCTCTCCTTTTTTCTCTCCCATTCCCTTCTTCCCTATTTTCATTCTCTCTCTCTCTCTCTCTCTCTCTCTCTCTCTCTCTCTCTCTTTCTCTCTCTTTCTCTCTCTTTCTCTCTTTCTCTCTCTCCTTCTTTCTTCTCCTCCCAGGAGGCTAGCATAGAACTGTTCAGATACCTCAATTTGTAGGCAAGACTTCATTAAACCTACAGGAATAGAGAAGAAATGTTGTTGTTAAGAAAGACCAAAGGGATTGAACAAATCTGTAAGGGGAAATAATAGAAGTCAACAAATGTGCTTTTCTGATACACAGGCAAATGGTGGCAGAGTGCTTCAGCTAGGAGGTAGCATTTGTTCTTATGTCAAAACCCTTGGAATGTACACTTTTAAATTGTGATATGTGAATGTAGAGGCTTCTGTCAATCTTTGCTACTTTTCCCAAATAAAAACTTTATCACTAAAGGCAATTGGCCCGAATTTTGAGCGTTTGGGGAAAAGACACTTATATCCTAATTCTAGTGCTTTTTACTCTTTCCAGGTGTTCTTCAGGACTCTGATAAGCCCACTCACAATATCAAAAGGACTAGATTTTTTTTTACTGAGCCTGTGATTTCATTGGTACAGGCTACTACTGGTGAAGATAACATCTCTATTAACTCAGATCACCTGCTTATATAATCTTAGAGAAATGCAAATGATGCTGAGGAGTAATAAGTGATTTTTATAGGGTCCCATAGCTGGTATGTGTCAAAGGCAGCACTCAAACCCAAGTGTTCCTCATTGTGGGGATAGCTCTTTATCCACTAGGCCACAATACCTCTCCAGAACCAGATTTCACTCAGCCTGAATTAAAGATTATACTGTGATTCTTTTGGGAAAAAAGTTACATTTTCAAATTATCATTAACCCAAGGAGAAGGAATCCAGTGGAGACCCATACAATTGTCTCCATAGTTTGACTAAAAGTCACCCTTCACGTATTTAATTTTGGGGGAGTGTGGCTTATTAGGTTGGTTATGTGAGCTATTGCTCACTATATACTAGGCACTGTGCTAAGCAAAAGTAATTGCCCTCAGGGAGCTAACATTCTAAAAGGGGAAGACAACACAAATTTGGGAGTTATGACCAGAAAGGAGGGTTTTAGACTGGGAAGAGAGGGTGACTGGAGTCATAGAGAAGTTTATTGATGTGACCTTTCCAGGAAGGGTAGCATTGATTTAATTATTATTTTGAAAATGAGAGTGGAAATTGAGAAGGCAAGAAGAGAGGGTTGAGAGTATGACATGAAGATGGTTGGGAAGTAGAGTGAGGGGTATGATTCTGGAAAATATTAAGTAAATGTTCATGAATAAGAAGCCCAGAGTTTGGGAAGTTGATTTCTGCATTGGAGGTGGAGGCTAAAGCAAAGTAGATTGGAGACAGCCAGGAAGATGAGCACTTTGAGGACTGCGCTGGTACCCACATAATGTTAAAAAAGGCTTAGAAGCCCTCTGACACATTGGATATTTCCTCTTTGGGTGATTTAAGGTAGGATACGAAGAAGAATCTTACAGAATTAGATTGGGTGGATGGGTTGTAATCCTCATTGCTGGAGGAAATGTCTACACTTTGCTATGTCTGCACCATGACCACATATGGCTTTATGGATTCATTGGAGTATAATTGAAAAGAGTACTAGGCAATGAGTCACATTCACATCTGTTCTGTCTGGGCTTTAGTTTCTTCACCCACAAAATGAGCTGCTTCTCTTTGTGGAAGAAAAGCTCAGTACTCTAATAGTTTGTTTCAAGTCTATCAGAAAGCCAATTTATTAATTATTATTAACGCAGCTCTACTTATAGAGAGAAATCCAAAAGGACAGATATACATGCATCAAGCTTTTGAAAAAGGCTCTAAGTTGAGGCATTTTATACCTCTAATTTATAGGATTCAGGAACAAAAATAAAGCCCCACAGTCAAGATCAAGCAACAATGAAAAGTTTCATTTTAGGGTTTTCACTAAATACTACTATAAAAATACTAATATTAGAAGTGCACCTTGAAAAATCATTTCTCCCAAACCATTTAATCCCTATATGACCACTATCCCTTAAGATTTCTCCCCTCAGATTGTTCAAAGTGAACTCAAACTCTCTTACTTGAATTAATTAAAAGAAATTCTTGCTTTTAGTTTATTATGCTAATCATGTTTGGGGAGGATTTTTTTTTTTGTGAGCTGACCAAACCTCTACCTTAATAAAAACAAAACCAAAAATGAAAAAAATCTTGTTAGGTCTTCAATAATCAGAATAGAATAATAGAATAAAAATGAATAAAGGAAAATAAAAATAAATATAGAATAAGACATAAATAAATATATATAAATAAAATATATTTATATACTATAAAACAAAAAATAAAAATAATTTTAAAAGTCAGTGTAGGACATTGTTTCTGAATTGATAGTTAAAGAAAAGCTGATAAGGTTTCCCATTCAGATTAGGCCAAGGATTTGAGAAGAAAGTGGTTTCCTTATATTATTTCTTAATATGCAGCCTAAAGAAATAAAGAAGCTTAGTATGCCTCTATATACCTTTAGGATCTAGATTCTTGCAAGTCTAACGGGGAGAAAATTGGTTATTTATGGAAGTAACTGACACAGGGCTCATTCAAAGTTTTACTCCCTTGTGAACTTCTAGTTTCATGAAAGATATGATATGAAGTTAATTGAGAAAATTATAGTTTCTAATGTCTGAACCTCAACAAGCATGCCTTATGCTGATGAAAATGACCAGTTGTGTTCCATTACCTTCCCTGCTCTTCCAAGCTGCTGGTTACAAGATTTTAGGCGACAGTAGCTCCGAGTCATCTTTTTGGGTAAAATCATGCATGCATGACTCCAATTTCTTAGACCCATTGAACATATAATGTGAAAACCAAAGAGCTACTGAAGACAACCTGTGACATTATTTCGAGCAGTTTCACATGTAAATACGAAGTAGATTTAAAAAAAATACATTGTTATTAACAGCTTGCAGAAAGAGAATTCCCAGTCAGTGCATTTAAATCATTTTGTTTAAGAAGTCAGGTCACCTTTCTTTTTGCTTGTCTGGCTGACATTTAATTCTGAAATGCACTATTCAAGAAGGAAAAAGAGAGCTGAGGGAGACATTTGATTTTTAATAGAGGTTTCTTTCACAAGACTGGGAAGGAGGAAACAGCATTACATGTAGCTGGGAAGATAGAAACACCTTAGGGATGTGTTCTAATTGTTTCCACCTTTGCAAAGTAAACTTTCCCCTGGGAATATGTCACTCTTTCTAAGGATACAGATTCCTGTCTATAGGGATGGGTAGAGTTGGTGACACATATTTAATAAGGAATAGTTAATTAATTGCCTGCCCATTCCACTTTTCTTTCAAACTGTTATTGTCTCAAGGAGTTTTGCTTTCTAAAACTCAAGCACAGCCAAAGAGAAATTTAGACAGAATTTAATTTGCACATGCATCAAACTGCATGAATTCCTTTGCTTTTTTTCTGGATATTTTCATGGACTTGCATTCTAGGTGTGGTCTCATAGGCCTAACTGGAACATGCCTCCATTTGGAACTTAATCCCTCAATCAACAGTTGTGTTCTTGTATATGACTATGAGAATAACAGCAGCTAACTGTGTGCCATACTTCATTCCAATAAATTTGGCTTCATATATGCAAATTTGGGGTAGGGTTTAACTTTCATTTTTTAAACCTATTTTATCTTTATTTACTGTTACGTATGCTGACTTACCACAAAAGCAGCCAAGTAGAAAGCATTTGCTGCCAAATGGTGGCCAAAAAGAAAAGATAGAAATGTCTAATCATCTTTTTTGTATCCAGGAAATTCTCAACCCTTCTAAAATACTTCCCATGTGGAGATTTCCTCTGCCAATGCAGAGTAATCCAGTCAAAGACCAATCCTATATCCATTATGCTATATCACTTCTGTTGAGAAACATAGCAAAGTTAATTTTAAGAATAAATTTTTCTCATGTGAAATGTTCCATTGATTATGTCACAAATAACCAGTACTTGATCTGCAAAAATCACTCTTGAACTTTTATCATATTACCATGGTGAATTAATTGAGTCATAGTTCTGTAAGGTTTGCCTGCTCATACACCTTGCTCAAATTTCATTCTTAAATTGTAGGGTCTTTTTTATTGAAAAGTATCCTCAATATGACCAGAAATGTGTTCAAAATACACATTAAAAATTTGAAAGTATCTACCAGTATCCGATTGTAATAGAGACTAAGGTATCATAGCAAGATATAACACAAACAGAATTTGTCCCTCTCTAAATCCTTGTGGTAAACACATTTTCTTTTTTTCCTTTTGGAGGGGGGAAGGTAGGGCAGTTGGGGTTAAGTGACTTGCCCAAAGTCACATGACTAGTTTTGTGTTAAGTGTGAGGCTGGAATTGAACTCAGGTCCTCCTGACTCCAAGGCTGGTGCTCTATTCACTGCACCACCTAGCCACTCTGTGAACATATTTTCTAAAGACAAGGTACATGAGCTATCAAAGAATAACTTTTTTTAAAAAAGCAAAGTCTAATTAAAAGCTTTTAAAAATTATGCCAGTTCTGGAAAATCAAGGCAGTAAGATTAGGCATAAATTTTCTACTTCTTTAGCGGACCAGGCTTGATGGCCATGATGTCAAAAAACTAAAAAGGTGGATATAGGGGCCCATTAGAAATTAGAATGGTACATATCTACCCAGAAATAACAACAGCAATGATAATTGTTGTACACATCACACAGATTGTCTAAAGACTGATTTCATTTACGTTTGGTCTTCTGAGTTCAGTAGCCTTTCTGGTATACAGCATTGCCTCAAGGATTGTAGCCTTAAGCAGCAAATTAGCTCTAGATATTGATGTATGTTTAAAATTCATTTCAGAAGGAAAAATTTCAGGAAGGGATACTCATCTTAAAATTCACAAGCTCATTCCTCTCACCTAGCTATTGATATTGATGGAAATTTCTCATATATCCGGAGAACAGGATAACAACAACTTGATAATAGAACAATAACAAAACACAAATCCCCAACAAATCTGCAGTTTACTCTGCCATAATAGTAAAGGAATAAAACAATGACAAAAGTTTGCAAATTGAAAATGCTGTCACCAAAAGGATGATGGATTGATTCAATTAATCAGTAAGTCTTTTCTAAGAGTTCTTCAGGGAGTTATTTACCAGAGGCATACACTGTTTATTCCCCTTCCACAAGTTGTCATTTTTCTTCATTATTCTTCTGGTTTCATTTGTTCTGTCTTTTGGGGATATTCTGATCTCAATGTGCAGTAAAGTTTTGCACATATACACCAGCAGGCATCAGTCTTATTGGAGGCCACTTGGAACACTGGGATGTCTTGTTATCTCATGTTTCAGCCTGAACCAAAACATCATCAGGATGAAGTCAAACAGCCTCAATGTTTAGTTAATAATGGTGAGTTATGTTGAAGGGAAAGTGATTAATATGAGCAAAGACTTTGCCTATATATTCTTGAAGCTATTACAGAGCAGCCTTTGTTAAAATAGAAAATAGAACATTTTTAAGTGTCTTGTCAAGATTTTGACACAATGGTTATCAAAAATCATTGGCACAGGACAGTTTGGTAGCAGTAGTCAGTGTAGCAGATATGGGGCTGAGCTGGGAATCAGGAAGACCTGTGTTCAAA
Source organism: Pseudocheirus occidentalis (assembly GCA_028646575.1). NCBI lineage: Eukaryota > Metazoa > Chordata > Mammalia > Diprotodontia > Pseudocheiridae > Pseudocheirus > Pseudocheirus occidentalis. The sequence goes on along the minus strand of JAQQSW010005587.1, from coordinate 6,418 downwards.
TCTTACCTCAGACATTTCTTGCTGTGTGATTCTAGGGAAGTCCTTTCATTTCTTTCTGTCAGCCTCAGTTGTAACATTTTCAAAATAGGGATAACAGTACCTTTCTCACAGGTTTGTCATGAAAATTAAATGAGATATTTGTAAAGTGCTTTGTAAACCTTAAATAGCTGTATTTTGCTGTTGTTTGATTGTTTTCAGTTTTGTCTGACTCTGTGACCCCATTTGGAATGTTTTTTTTTGGCAAAGATATTGAAATGATTTGTCATTTCCTTCTTCAGCTCATTTTACAGATGAGGAAACTGAAGAAAACAAGGTTAAATGACTTTCTCAGGGTCACACAACTTGTTTCTGAGGTCAGATTTGAACTGAGGAAAATAGGTCTTCCTCACTCCAAGCCAGGCACTCTATCTACTGTGCTACCCAGTTGACATAGAAGGTATAAACAGGTCTTAAATTGGGCATATTTCAAAGAATTAAGATTTCTTATGTTTTCGTTGGAGCAGATGTAGGGAGATATGAAGACGGAATAAAAAGTGAAAAATGATGGTTGGAGGGAAAGATCTAAGACAGGACAGGAATCTGTGAGTTTGTATTTCAGAGAAAAGACTCTCAATATATGAGCTTCATAGGAACAAATGCTGAATTTCTCATTTTATAAGGGAAAGGCAGGGATTCTCAGGGAAGAATATCTCAAATGATTTAAGAGGACAAGTTCTAGATCAGCTCAATCTCTTTATTATGGCAATTATAAATTCTTTATAAAAACGAACTACAGAACTTCTATTCCTCCTCTAAGCTTAATGTGTCTGCCTAGTAAACCACAGTATTTCTAATAAAGAGAATACTATTTACTAAGTCACCATAGATGCCATGCACGGACTCAAGAGGCAAAATGGTATAGTGAATATGTTGCAGAACCTGTCATCAAGAAGACATTGATTCAGATCTTGCTCCAGACATACGTCATTTAATGACCTCTTTGGATCTTAATTTTTTCTCATGTAAAATGGGGAGCTTGGGCTAGATAACCTCCAAGGTCCAGCCCTCAAATTTTATGATTTCTAATTTAAATGATTGCCTCTAGTAAAAGACACAGTGCTAAAATCATGTTGTATGCAGTCTTCTAAATTTCAGGGGAAAAGCTTTAAGGTTGTTGCAGCCTAGTGGGGCACAGTCTGATTAAAGTGTAATTGGGAAATGTTTGTCACAAAGAATACAATACAAAATAGATAATGTTAATTTCTGATTTTCTAAGTCAATATGCAGCAGCAGGAATTCATTTCTATTTGAATTTGACACCCCAAACTCAAACTACCTGTTCTAGGTAACAGTTCCAGATTTCAATGTCTTTGATCATTATCATGAATGTTAATTTCCATTGCACAGACCAGAAGCTGGAGAAGATACAGGCCACTGGACAGGTTCTGGGACACATCTCCAAAGGTGCCATTTAGGAAAAGCAAAATAAAATTAAAAAAAGACCCCTCCCAACTTAGTCTCCTTTTAGTCCATTTGTATTTTTCAGAGTGTGTGAGAATAAAAATCCAGTCATCTGAGCTTTATTAGACCCAGTGATTCTAGGAAAACAAACAAAAAATATGATTTCATTGTATCATGTAAGTTATTTAAAATGAAATCAGTTTTTTTCCTGTAATAAATGGTCCACACTGAATCTTCACTTCACTAGCTATATTATATGTGTATTTGCTAACTATCTCTTTTCATCAGAGACAGAAGATGGTGCTCTTTTAATAGAGAACAAATATAGGTCTAATTGCAGCGTGACATTTCCTGGGATCATAAACTTATACAAGCAAAGTACAAAGACCCTAGACTCCTCTGTCGAGGAAGTGTCTAGTTAGCCCACCAATCAAGTGAACTTATGAACCCCAGCATCTCTCTGGGCCAGAGTAAAGACCGTTGTCAAAGATAGCTTAGTCCCATGGATGTCTTCCGCATCCTAAACCTCTGAAAAGGATCCTTTTATCTTCATAAGAGGAATCATCTTTTTGTGTGAATAAAGGGAAAAAGAAGTAGGAGGAAGGGACCAGCTCTTGTTTCTGAAAAGTACTGGGTGGTACAGGGCTGCAAGGTGATGCTTCATTGAATTTGGGGTTTCTTCGTGAAACAGAAAAGTGGTGGGAGAAAAAAAGGTAGGCACTGATTCTGTTTCCTGACATTCTCAACTGAAAAAAAAGCCAAAACAAAACCAACTCAGATGAAAACTTCCATTTTGGTACCTGCCGCTTAAGGAAGGAGAAACAGTGTAAACTGCAGAATTGAACCACAAGAAAGTATTCAGAGCATCTCTGTAATAGGAAATAGCTAGGACCAAAACCCATTTGGCTATTATGTGGCTGTTATCTGGCAAAGTCTAGGAATCTGTACTTTCAAGGGGCTAACTCCAGTAAGGTCTAATTACCTGGAGACATTAGGATGCACCTTTTTTTTTTTTTGCTTTTTTTGGAGGGCAGTTGGGGTTAAGTGACTTGCCCAAGGTCACACGGCTAGTTTTCTTTTGTGTTAAGTGTCTGAGGCCAAATTTGAACTCAGGTCCTCCTGATTCCAGGGCCGGTGCTCTATTCACTGCGCCACCTAGCCGCCCCTAGGATGCACCTTTAATCCAATCTGTGAGCTGTGAGGACTGAAGGGAGAAGAAGGAGTGTGGACTTCGAATCAAATTTAAAGTTACAGGTGTGTGTGTGAACTGAATCCTTGGTTCCCATTCTTATCAGGACTGTCAATCCAACTCTCTTCTAACCCCTAACTGGTGATGTTCATTCCAGAAAGGTGCTTGACGGGTGTCACTTGAAGTTCTTTGATTTCAAGGAAATATGGAATAATGACTCTGAAGCCAGAAGACTTGGATTCAAATCCTTCTTCTGATGATGATCGGTGTGACTTTAGCCTCTCTGGCTCACTGTTTCCTTAATTATTAAATAAATAATATTAAATATATTATGGCTTCTAAGGAACCTTCTAATTCTTGTACTGTGATAGCATGAATTACAGTCTCTTGGGGGTTGTCCTCCATCATTGAAGCGTCAAAGGTTAGTGACTTAAAGTAGAGTCCTCGACCTTTCTATTAAACTCTCAAAAATTTTAATCCTAATAATCTTTATTTGCCTTCTTTTTCCCAAAGATTACACTACTGTTGTCATTTGTTGAAATGGATATCAGAGTCCTACTACTGTTAGTCACAATAAATGCATTTTTATACTGAAGCAGCAAATAAGTGGCCATTTCAAATAATCTTGTGTGGCAGAGGGAATGACTGACCCCTTGCCCAATTTAGCAGAGAGTATTTAATACACTAGCCTCATACTTTTGACAACTGTCAGCTTGCTACTGACTCTAAATTCCAGATGAGTTGGCAAAATAAAAAGGCATTTTCCAAATGACAGCAAGTTTATTACAGGCAGTCTTATAAAAGAAACCTTTTAGTGTCAGGAGATAATGAAAATACGTGTTACCTATGACTGAGCTAAAATGATGGCATGACCTGGCAATTTCTATTCACTGCTGACATATTTCAGTGTGGGACAGCCTCATCACTGCCTTCATGTAAATGTAATAGGATTCCACAGTCTAATATATCGTCACACTGCCTACAACTTGTGTGAGAAGCAGCAGGGGCTCCAAGGGAGAGCTCGGAAGCTGAATGAGTTTTTTTCCATTTATTTTTAAAATGCAAATTACACTAATAAGTCAAAAAAATCACTTCTGTTAAAAATACATTCAGAATTAACAAATGTCAAGGAAAAAGAAAGAAAAAGACATATCAGGATCATAACTCTTGCCTTCTGAATATTAGGTTTTATAACAAAAGCCCAGCCTAGAAAAATAGCATTCTTTCCTGGATTTTGAGGAGGATACAGCTGCTGTATAACTTGGATGTTATTCCAGATATAGTCACACTACTGTGCTCAGAATTGCTCCCATGATAGTTCTGTCCACTGAACATTGTTTAGTAGTCAACATCATTTCTTGTTTTAATGTGTGAAGGGGGTGATGGTGACTTGGTTGCAACATAAAGTAGGACTATGAGGGCCTATTATGTGCCGGGTATGCATATACGAGCATACCCATACATACATACACATGTACGCTATAGCAAAACCTCATTACGACAAGCATGTGTTGGGAAACCTCATAAAAATGTTGACATTCTGATCCTTTCTTGAATGTAGCTTTTATGTGTTGATGCCAAAATGCCAGCTCAGGGTCAATATTATTTCCCCAGTATGTTATTCAAACATGCAGGAAATGTGCAAGAGAGGAGGTTTCACTGAGGAATTTGAGATTTTATGTTTATACATGTATTTATAGACACACATGTATAAGCCACTGGAAAAAAATGCAAGTATGATTTCTGGAACCTGTCTTTGTAGCTTACTTTCCAATGGTGAACTTTTGTTCCTCTGTTTTCTAGACAATTTTAAAAATAAATAGATATAATATATATTTTGTGTGTGTGTGATACAGATATCCATGCAAACACAGCAAACAGGACTTGGTTCTGTAGATATGGGCAGGCTCGGGTTCCACACAGGTCATCTTAGAGCCTCCACTAAGGAGAAAAAGTAGGAAAAGAGTTATTTTTTTTGCCAACTTAAGCTGTTCTAAGCCTCAGATTTTGCTTGCCCCTTAAAGATGGTGGGAGGGCATTATTTTTTTCTCCCTTGTCTGAAGTGTTCCAAGGTGGTTCCAAGAAAAGAAACAAGGCCAGTCCAAGTTCCTGAAAAGCCTGAACAAATATGTTTACCGCTAATGAAAGCCACATAGTGCCTGAAAATACAGTTCAGATTCAAAACAAAATGAAATTTCCTAGGAGTTCAGAGTATTCCATAAACACATTGACCTACTATTAAGTTCCCAAAGGCATCTTGTTGCCAACTACATAACAGCACAGTTTTTTTTTCAGCCACAATAATACAGGAAGATTAAAATACACACTCTAACACACAACAGATCCCCCAAATACCACAAAGAGATCTCAAATATTTCACCAAGGTAACTATTTCCCCTCCCTACCCCCCACCCACAAAAAATAGTCTCATATGCGGAAGTTAGAAAAAAAAGGTTCACTTACATCAGATCTTCCATTTGAATTAGATATAAAAGAGTAAACATAGCTAATACATATTCAGTTGGCCTCTGTTGATAGAAATCTGCAGATATTTCTGGAGTTAGTAAAAGACATATTGGAAGTTACTTAGAAAAGCACCTAGAGTGCGTTAAATAAAAATATTGGGGTTAACGAAGCTGTTTCCAGGAAGGTTAGTAGTTTTAATGAGTTTTGCTTTGAGTGTCCCAACAACCCCCCCTCCCTTCGGCCCCCTCCCCAAGACCTTATTTAGTATTATAAAGATTAGCGTCGAGATTATTACTGTTATTGTTACTTTTTGGCCACTGTGTCGGCTCAATAGTAAAGCACTTCACTGACAGCTGGCAGTTTATCCCGCAGAAACTCTGGAGCTGCTGAACTAGGCAGTCTTGTTCCCTGACATGAAGCACACTGACTTTAAGCTTGGTCTGTTTCCCCCAGAATTAACAGCAGCCTGAAGGAAGTTACTTCAGAGAGCCTGCACTGAGTTTCTGGTGTACAACTTTGATGGGTTAAGGCAAGTATGTACTGTACAGCCTTTAGGGCAAACAACCTGCCGTCTATATAGACTTCAGTTACAAGGTCATCATGGTATTATTTTATTATTATTATTATTATTATTACTGTTATTAATTATTATTTTGTAACTACACTAAGGAGACTTGGTGCTATCAGGTGGACGGAGGGCTGTTGGATGATTCTGAATTGGATGACGCCGTAACTCAGGCTCTCCGTTAGTTGGAATGCAGAAGGTAAAGGTACAGAATGGGCAGCAGAGGGCACCAACACTTCTCCTTTTGGACCTTCCAAAGGCCTGGCAGTTGTCTGTACAAGCAGGAAATCCAAGATAGGGTCCCCTGGGCATCTGTCTGTGTTTGTTAGGAGGAAGAGGCCAAGTGGAGCTATTTCTTTTTGTGTCTCAGCTTATGCTTGGTGGTGGTGGTGGTCGTTGGTTTTTTATTTTTTATTTTTTTAAACACAGATAAATTGCTTCTTGCTCTTTGTAAAACACAGGAGGCCATTGTGAAACAAGTTCTTTGAAAGGTCCTTGAGCTGACACACTGAAGTCACATTGCTTACTTGGACCTAAAGGAGAGAAGGGGAAAAAAAGATGTTTGTTATCAACTAGGAGATGGATTTGGGGATATTATTCATCATCTTCCCTCTCTTCTCTAAGCACAGGGCAGCACAAATCAAGGATGTGCCAAAAGGGTTTCAGGGAAGATCTTTTCTTTCCCCCTCCTCCTTACCCCAAAAGAAAACCCTCCTGGCTTCAGAGTCTACCACTGTTAGCTCCGCTGCTCAATTAGG
>JAQQSW010005586.1:0-14155 GCA_028646575.1 Pseudocheirus occidentalis | reverse complement strand
GGAGCCCCTCCCTGCCCTGCTAGAAAGCTAGAGGGGTGTTGGAGGAGGGTATAAAAGGGAACAGATTGAGGGAGGGGCCTTACAGTGGGATCAATATTCTGGGATGGGGGGTAGGGGCAAAAAGGAGAGAAAATTTGTAACTCAAAACCTTGTGGAAATGAATGATGTAGCCAAGAACATAAATTAAAATTGGAAAAAAAAAGAATCCCTATCCTCCCACCCAACTCCTGCTGACCTGCTGATACCTGTGAATGGTTTCTATTCTGGTTCTCTTCTACTTTGTCTTTTTTATGATTTAGGCTTTAATATTCAGGCCACATATCCATGTGAAATTGTGGCATGTGGTATAATATGTTGATATAGTTGTGATTTCTGCCAAGCTTTTGTATGTTTTCTGCAGCCAAAAAGTTCTTTTCTAGGTGATCGGTATTTTCTAGTTTATTATATTAACTGTTACCGAGTAATTTTAGTAAGCACTGCTTTATAATATCATTTGAAAACTGAAAGTGCTATTTTGGAAACATTACATGCAAATGAATTGGGGGGAGTGGCTAACCAAATTGTGGTGCATAAAAGTATTTGAATATTGCCATAGCATAAGAAAAAATGAAGAGAAGCAAGGGATGACATAGGTGAACTAGTGGAGAGGAAAGTAAGCAGAATGAAGAGAAGAAGCACTATACTTTATAGACAATAACCAAACTAAGAGAATGGAAAGGTTTAAAAGCAAACTTAACACTCTTTACTTCTAATGACCAAGCTGGTACTCAAGAGATGACAAAATGCAACTCTTTCCCTTCTTTGAATATGCTGTGACACTCAGTTGACACACTTCTTAGTTTTTATTTTAATTGCCTTTTTGCCCTTTTCCTTAGTACAATGGACAGCTCTCAGGGTCTGTGTTAGGAATCTATTTGATAATGATAGTGATGTAAGAACAACATAAATCAACATGTTTTTAGAATACATCTATTGTGTAACATGATGTAAAACTATATACCTTTGACAGTTAAGTACATCCCACCTACTCTTAAATTGTCGCTGAGTTAAAGCTATTCCCTTAGCTCCTTGTATGTTGGGGGGGTGGGGGGGTAGGAGATAGATGAGGTGTCTCTCTGTTCCTCGTTGTATTTGAATCATTAGAAATCAGAATCACTTATTCCCTGATGCTAAATAAATGGTATCCATGCCTAGAAATGGCTTTTAGTACTTTTAGTGATATTAGATCATTGTTGAGACTAAAGGAATAACATTTTTAAGGTAAAAAGCCACACAACATTTCTGGAACATTGGCACTTGATTGTAGAAAGGAGGATTATAGCCACAGTCAAACTGCATCCAGGAGAATAAAAACTTTAATAATAATGCATTTGACATATAGTTTGAGTATGGATGGAGCTAACAAATTATATGAATCTAATTGCTTGGCACCTGTGTCTGTTGCTGATTTTCCTTTGCAAATTTACCATTCCAGTTTCCTTTATGTTTTGATGAGAGTCACTTCCCAGTATTTCGATTACTGAGATTTTGAATGATCTGTACATTTATATTGGGGTAGAAAATAATTTCTAATTATTTTATTATTTTACTTTGAACATATGTCAAATATGTAGCCCTTTTCACTTTCTTTTAGTTGATTGCTAACCATTAACAGATGTGTCAGGTGTATGATATAAATTTAATAAAGACAATAATTATAGCTAGTAGCAAATTTATCAAAGACATTTATGATTGGAAAAAGAAATGGGCAAATCATAGGTGGAGAACAAGGGATAATCAGTGACCATCTTATGAACCTCATTGTTATGCATGATGCTCAGGGATGTAGTAAAATGCTAACCACAAAATTGCATTTATTCCCTGTCAAGAACTTATGGGAGGACATGAACTGGAGTTGAGCAAAATGGACATCTGTCTGCCTTGTTGGAGGGAATACTCGTGTTGATGAGATCAGAGATCCATTAACATAAAACTATCTATGCAAACCTGTTAAAGAATCTTAGAGTTGGAAGGACCTTAGGTTATTATTTGACTGTTGAAAAGTGCATCCACTTCCCAACATGGGGCTACTGTGGAGAATGAACATTTTAGAGTTAATTGTGTAGCAAAGATCCATAAAGAATTTTCTCATAGACAAACAAGTATTCTATGCCTAACAGTACAAGCTGTTCACAGTAATATGTCAAAAGGTCGATGGGGGTGAGTCTTCTCTTCTTAGCTGTATTCTAATCTTCCATGTGTAATGACTTAAAGGGCTCGATGGTTGGCTTAGTATCTACAGCTTGCTGCCTATTTACATTTCTTTGTGCTTACTCCTTCATCTGTCTTTAATGAAATACAGATATAGGCTGCTTCATACTCTGTTACAGAACATATAACAGATGATGCAAATTAGCAATCCGGTGAAGCTACTCTTTAAAAAAAATCCAGTCAACAATTATCAAACACCTTCTGGGTATAGACCAGTAGGTTCAGCTTTGGAGTAGATACAACATGTAGATAAGACCTGGTCCTTTCTTCCATGTGCCTTACAGTCTAGTACAGGAGAATAACTGTGCATTTAAAGATGTAAAAGGACCATATCTAAAGCAAAGATGGTGTGACGTATCTCAGCAGTTACAAAGTGCTAGCCCAAATGAAAACCTGAGTGAGTTCTAGCTTGTTGTAGGAGAAAATGTCAAGACTTTGCTTGATCATAACAATTTACAGTGGCTTGATATGATTGAATCTTTTCATGTTTTCATGCCTTATAACCATAACACATCTCAGATTTCTGAACAGTTTCTAAAATCCATAACAAGAAGTTTTTTTAAAAACTATATGGCCTTCCTTTATATGCAAATTCGTGTGTCAGATATTAATTGTGTGGTTAACTTACGTGAAAAGTATAATTCAATTTGACAAAGTAAAAAGCGTAAATTTCTGAGAAATTGGTGTCACTGACACACCCAGTTATTAATTTCAACTGTTTTACAGGCAAAGGGTTCATTATTAAGTGATTAATGCCATCTCTGATTCTCCTCGTAGTTCTCTTTGTAACTCTAGATGTTGAATCTTCTTCCCAAGCCTATTTAAGATGCCATATTAGAGCCTTTTGACCCAAGTTCCTACTGTGAAATCCCAAAGTGCATACTGTATTCATTCTCTTGTTACTGGGTTCCTGCTTCCAAGATCCATTGATGTGTATACTTACCAGGCTTTACATTCTCCCTGATTAACCTGTCTGCTCTTGAAGTTCTGTGCTAAACAATATTCTTCCTGATGCTTGGCTATGTGCTGCAGTTATTTTCATGGTGGTCTTTGTGCAAATGCTTACCATAAGCCCAACAACATAAAGAGGACCAAATACCCTCTGAAACGTTTCATATTGCCTTTGGACATGCAGTAAGACCAACTCTACCAACTCCTTTCTTTGCTTCTCCAAGAAGTATATGTAAGCCACGTATCAATTTATCTGAAACTCCCTTCTTATGGTTTTATTTATGGTAAGAATGTTAAGATTGATATGATTTCACTTTTCTAGCAGAATATCTACTTGTGGGTCATTTGGCCAGTATCTCACATTTAGGGTCCCATCAATCAAATTTGTTTGCAGATGATTTAAAACCATGGGGTTGGTGATATAATCTGCATCTCTTTTTACCACTCTGCTACTATCAAAGTTGAATTGGAAGGGGGCAACATAGGACTGAGAGCCATTTTGGATTTTTCCTTGTTTCGCGTGATGACCAAAGAATTCATCACCAAAGAGACATTCTACTGGTTATGGACCTCTTTGTACTTAGACTATCCTTAGAAAACTGATTTGATGTATTCCTAGGACCATATGTAAAGCTTTTCCAACATGGTAGAACCTAGAGGAATTCATGTTCTGTTGTCACAGCCTTCACAAATCCAGGATTACCTCCATACATACCAAAATGAGGCAGCAGAGTAGGAATTTGAGATATTCACTCAAATATCTATCCAAGCTTAGAATCCTGTAGTTAGCTGACTCTGTTTTGCCCCTCCTGTTTTTTTGAGTATTAGAACAAATTTGCCCTTGTCTAATCCTATGGTACTTCTCCTCTTCCTCATGATTTTTTGAGCTATCTCAAGTGACTTAGAAATCTCATCTACCAGTTCTTTCAGTACCCTAGGATCCAAATTCATCTGGCCCAAATGACTTTAGTTCCCCAAAAGCGTCTAAGTATTTCCCTTACTATCTCCTTACTTGTTTGGGGTATTAACTCCCTCTTAGCCATTTTCATTCTGCCATTTTTTCCTGGAAAAGTCAGTCTGCTTGACAGAAAAAGCATAAAAGATTTCCTGCATCATCTTTGGTGTGGAGTGAGTGAGTCCTATTGAAGGTATACACTCTGTTCCCAACAAACATCACAGAATTTGCATAATCATATATATATATATATATATATATATAAATTACCTTCAAAATAATAGCATCAGCAATTATAATCCAAGTGTCAGATTATTCTGTTTCCACAATTGAGACTTCTTTATGGTCACAAAATAAACCTACTGGGTTTCTACCATATGATTTCTTCAGCAGCTTGTATACGGCATCTACCCAAATGAATCTTTACCTTTTATTCCATTAGATTATTCTATATAGGATACTAACTTCCCTTCCTCAAAGGTAGGAGAAAATGACTTCAGTGTCTCAGACTCAATTTTTTTTCCATCTGGATCTCATTGCTTCCCGTTCATGCATTCAAACTATGTTACATGCTTTTTCTGTCACTTGTGAATCTCCACCACCTGTGGACCCCCTTGTCTTCTTGGCCCCTTGCCTATCCCAACAATGCATGTTAATACCTGCCCCCACTTCCTTGTCTTCTCCCCACTGCCAGCCAATAATCTCAATTGATTTATTTTGTATCATTTTTATGCATTTTTCAGAAATGTTACTGAATAATTCATCCCATCATAGTAAAAAAAATATAGACTGGTAAATGGCTACAGCACCAGTATAGATGTCCACAAAAAGCGAGTGACAGCAAGTGACCAAAAGGGAGAGAGCAGCCTCATATGCCTTGGCCATGAGATGTGTTTCATGAGGATATTTCATGAACTCCAGTTTGATCATGAAAAATCTTTGTCCCCTCATGCCAACCAGAAAATTCAGATCCTTAAGGGCAGGGATCTTTTTTTTTTTACTGTGCTTTTCCTATTCCTGATGCCAAATAAACAGTAATTTTCAATCCATTGTTCCATTCCATTACACCAGGGCAGAGCGGTCCCAGGAGTTGTCCAAATCACATCCATCCAAAGGGTCCCCCGATATTCATGGGAGCATGTCTCTAACATTGCATTGTGGAAGAAAAGTGTATCAACCATAATTTTATGAAAATGACAATTGCACAGGACATCTGGGGCGAATTTGTTTATGCCTTTTTACATTTTAAACAACCTGATTATTTTTATTCTCTTCATCCTCTCAAAGGGAGTGTGAAGTAATAAAGCGTGGAGCTGGAACTAGGCCACACCTCAGCTGGAAAATGTCAAACTCTATTATGCAGCCCTCAAAAGCAGAAATCAGAGCTTGGAAATGTTTTCACAGCTAAAGGTACTAAAAGATCAGGGAATCTTGGAGAAAATGTATACATGTAATCAGGGATTGAAAGATGAAGATTCAGGGATGTGCTTTATAGTGACCAAGAGAAAAGGACTCCTTGGGAAGTACTACCCAGAAAATGGCCCCACTCCTTGGCTGCTGAGTCCTGATTCCAACTGTTTCGCATCTTTTTTATATATCTGATACAGCAGAGAGCACATCGACAGAAGTTTTTTTGCATGTTTTTAAGGCCAAGATTAAGATTTGGAAATCACTGGCCTCATTCTTGGGTGGAACCATTCCAGCCCTGGATTTCGTGGCTTTGCTCCCAATATCTAATTTACCAGCTTATGAATAGAAAACTGATGCAGCTTGTCTCCTTGGTAGCAAACAATTTACCTAGAGATTAGCAGTACTTGGTTGCATTTTTAATGAATTAAGTTTGTTCCTCTCAGCAAGCAGAACATTTTAAAAGAGACTCAAATCAAAAGTAATACCAGAGTATTAGTATTATTACTATTATTAGTATTAGTATTATTCCTGTAGTAAGAAATATAATATGACACAATTGCAAATACTACCAAGAAATACTGAAAGGCTGTGCAATCTAGTAACTAGAGCTGGGTCAGTAGATAGTAGAGTTAGGGAGAGAAGCAGCCTTAGAGATCATTTAATCCAGCTCCTTTAGTTTTCAGGTAAGGAAGATAAGGCCTACAAGGATTAAGTGACTTGCCCATGGTCACATAGGTGGTATACGGTGTATACAGAATCCCAGTTCTCGGCTGAATTATCTCTGTGACCCTGGACAGCATCTATTTGCCTGATCAGTAAATCCTTGCCACTTACCTACTAAGTCATTGCAGTCTGTGTTGATGGAGAATATTTCTATAACAGGAAATCCTGATGCTAAAATGCCTTTTTCTTTGTATATTTGTGTATCAAAGAATTGTTCAAAATTGTCGCCCTGTCATTTGTGCGTCTTTTTGCCAGTACCACAGGGCAATTATTCAGAATTACATGGATCACCCTGAGTAGAAATTAATTGCAATTTAATTGGATTGAAATATGCTCCTAGGTAACTGTGTTTAAGCCAAGTAAATGCCAAGTAGGCAAGTTGGCCTTGGGATGCATGTCTTCTTGACAAGGCCTGAATTTTTAATCATCTCCATCCTGACAAAATGGAATGTATTGTCCTAAGCCTTCTCAGTGATTTGTCCTCTGGCTACCCTTTTTGAATCGAATGGAATTCTTTCTCATTTGTACTGATAGAAACTCTCGGTCTACTGAAGAACAGTGGATAGCATTTCACATTTGGGGCTTTGCAGTGTCGCGGGGCACCTCTGCAGCAGGCTAGTTGATGTCAGAGATTATACTCATAGATGTGTTGCCTATATTAGGGACAGCTTCTTGACTACCTCTGTTATTAAGATCAGTTTTCTTAGAACTTCGTGGTCACAAATTACTCCCTGAAACAGTGAAAGGCCAGGGTTTTCTTTGCCTCTGCACTTTTTGGGCAAGGGAGAGAAAGATCTTTAGTAGGTCAAGCACGACTCAGTAAAACGATGCTTTGGCCTGAGAGAGAATGGGAGAATCATTTCATGAAACCTAGCAAGAATGGAGACTTCTGAGGAAATCATACCAATTCATAAAATGACTTTTGTTCATTAATAATACAGTACTTAATAGTGGTCCTAAAAGTGTAAGATGTGGAAGCATTCCTGCAAGTAGGATGTATTACTTTTCTTGGGCCCAGGTAGACCTGCCTTCCTGCCTTGATACTGTCCTCTCTTCCTAATTGTCCTGTTATTTTCCCAGGCCTTATTGTTTTCCAAACCAAAGTAGATAGAGAAAATGAGCTGTTTTGTCCACCAGGGAAAAGGGGGGGGGGACAGGGAGAGACAAGAGACAGAGAGTGAGAGAGAGAACTATCTCAGAAAACCTATGACCTTGTGCTCCTGCTACCACTAATAGCTTACTCAGGCCACATGTCAAGTACCTGCCTAGTAGGATCTATGCCTGCTCCTATTCACTCCTGGAGGTCTAGAAGCAATGTCATACCTTCTGCATTATGCACATGCATCCACATGCAGATACATATACATCCCTTACTTTTTTTCAAAGAACGAGTCAGTTTTTAATGAAGGAGAGCCTTCATCTGTTAACAGAAAGCCACTACTCACTTTAGCCACAGGATTCACTGGGGTCCATTTTCCTGAGATATTGTTCTGGCTGGAGCCAAGTGGGTGATTTAATCTCCCCACTCCCACCTCCTTCCCCATTTTAAACAGCTGGAAAAATAACAGTGTAGTAGACAATGCTGCTGTTGCCAGGGAAGTTTTTAAGCAGACAGGTTTCTAACACCCTCTCCAACTCTCACCAGATTCTCAGATCTATTTATCCAGCTCTGACCTCTTTCCTGACTTCTAATCTTGCATCTCCAACTGTCCATTGGATGTCTCAGTCTGAATGTCCTGTACACATCTTAAACCTAACATGTCTAAAACAGAACCTGTAACCCCAAACTGTCCTCTCTTCCTAATTTCCCTGTTACTATTAAAGGCCTCAGTAGTCTTCTAATTACCCAGTTTCACAACCTGTGTCTCTCATATACATGTACATAAGTATGTTTGTATGTGTTTGTGTGTGTGTATAATAATGTATGTATGCATATCCCTTTCTTTCCTCTGACATTGCTGCCACTCAGGTACAGGCCCTTATCAGTATAATTCGACTATTTCAGCCTACTTGTTGACTTCCCTGCCCCAACTCTCTTGCCATTCTACTCTATCCTTCTGTGATTGGAGTGTTGTTCTCTCTAATGTGCAAGGCTAACCACTTCACACCCTTCTCTAGCCCCACTCCTCGCATCCAAATTCCTGTGCCTCCCTACCACCTTCAGGATCAGATATAAAATCCTGTATGGCTTTTAAAACCCTTCTTACACAGGCTTTTCCTATTTTCCAGTATTTTTACACTTCTTTCTGTGTTACTGGGTTTCCAGTGACACTGGCCTTCATGCTCTTCCTTACACAAAACAGTCCATCTCCGTTGGCTCTCCCCTGTACCTTGATGTACTCTCTCCTTTTCTTTACCACCTGCCTTCCCTGACTTCTCAGCTAAAGTTCTACCTTTTGCCAGGAGCCTTTCCCAATCCCTCCCTCATTGCTCTTGTGAGTACTTTCCCTCTTGAATTATCTCCAGTTTATCCTGTATATAACTTGTTTGTACACAGTTATTTGCAGCCCCCCGCCCAGATCATGAGTTCTCTGATGGAAGGGATTGCTTTTCCCTTTCTTTGTATCCCTAGCATTCAGCACAGTGCTTAATCTGTACTTGTTGACTTAACTATCTCATGGCTTTCAGAATGCTGGTGTATTAGTTGAGAACTGAAGCAGTTGCTTGGATGATGCTGGCACACCTTTCCCACTTTCTCCTGATATGACCTACTAATGGAGTCAAGTACTACTTCCTTACTATGCAAAGTTTTCCCATTGTAACCCATGGTCAGTGATGGAAAGTGTTCAAGGTCAGTACTGAAAGTCTATCTCTATTTCAGTAATAATACTTTTTAACTTATAATAGACACTGGGTTTTATCAGAAACAAAAAGAAAAGTTCAAGTTACCAGTCAGAAACTACCTTGTACCTCAATTATTAAGAAATTTTGAGGAAAAATGGGAGGTCCCTTGCCATCTTTAACCCCCTGTAAGCCTGCTTCCTACAGTGTTCTGTTTCTCCAGTCCTGTCCTATACCAAGTCTTCACTGCGTATGCATTCCTACACGGGCTGTGCGGATATGTCTCCAGGAAATCAAATCCAAGTTTCTGGGTAACCTTCCCTTTTCTTGGCTTCTCTGATATAATTGATTATTATGAACCCTCTAATTGTTCTCTGATAAGCACTAAAAATGTGTTGTGCTTTATGGATTCTGGAACATTGCTACTTGTAAGTAGAGACACATTTTGATAAACTCAGTGTACCATCAGATCCCACAGATCCAACTGTTTAGAGTTGGAGTTCCCTTAAAGGAACTGGAGCCCATACCCTCCCTCATGTAGGATTCCTTCCTTGGCAACATCCTGGACAAGTGTGTGGCTAAATCGTTTTGTTGTATTGGAACGCTTTTTGTCTTACTGTATCATTTTAATATTTTACCTTTGTATAGTGCTCTTAAGTTTGCAAAGCAAAAAATTATATATACATATACTTACATATGTGTGTTTATGTGTGTGTATATATGTAAATGTATATACATACATCCCAGTGTAATTCAAAGAGACTGCACATATACATGCATGCATATGTAATATGTCATTTATATAGCCATACAATGTCAAGAGATCTAAAGGAACCTCTCCATTCCGTCCTCTTGAGGATTTTTTAAAATTTATTTTTAGGGGCGGCTAGGTGGTGCAGTGAATAGAGAACCGACCCTGAAGTCAGGAGGATATGAGTTCAAATGCGGCCTCAGACACAAAAACTAGCCGTGTGACTTTGGGCAAGTCACTTAACCCCAATTGCCCTCCAAAAAAAAAAGACAAAGAAAATTTATTTTTAGTTTTCCACATTCATTTCCCAAAGATTTTGGGTTGCAGATTTTCTTTCCATCTCTCCCCTACCCCAACCGCAAGATGACAGTCATACTGATTACCTCTTCCCCCAGTCTGCCCTCTCTTATATCCTCCCAATTCCCCCTTACTTTCTTGTAGAACAAGATAGATTGCTATACTCCATTGCCTGTGTTTTGCATGTAAAAATATTTTTTAGCAATTGTTGAGGATTTTTTATAAGCAAAGCATGGAAACTAATAGTCAAGAATCAAATGGGGTGCAAAGGCATGGTTGGCTTGAGCCATGTAGTAGTAGAGGCAGTGCCCACATTGATGAAACCACCCACAGATCCATCACAGTCTTTCATTTTTGCCTCATGACAACAACCTTGTGGGAATCAGTACTGTGAATTTCATTACCCTATGTGAGGATACTGAGGCTCAGAGAACTATATGTAATAATTTTATTATCTAACTGAGATTCAGACCCAGTACTCTAAGTCCTCCAGAATTCTTTCAGCCAATGCCATACCTGCAGCCTCTGTCATGTAGATGAAGAGTTGGAACACATCTAAGAAGTCAGCAAGTAAAACCCTCTCATTTTGTAGAGGACAGTCAAGTCCAGAGTGACTTCACAATGTCACGTAGGTGGATTGAGGTGGGGAGGTGGTTTATGGGTCCAAGAGCCTTTTGATTTTATTAGAGGAAATCTCTCCAGTATGTTGAGATGGATCCATAGAACCCTTGATCCTAAAGTGAAAGGAGTAGTTCCACCACTTACCATGTATGTGACCTTGGTCTTAGCCTCTCTGTTTCCCTTTCTTCATCTATAAAATGAGGGAATTTGGTTCAGATGGCCAGGAAAGGTCCTTTGCAGCTCTATGTCCACCGACTCATAGGAGGATATGGCCATGGTGTAAAGGCATGGATTAGTTCTAATCCTCACTGATGAAGGGAATATTTAAGATGATGAGATCACTGTTGCATTGACTTACTGGAGTAATTGTTACCAGACTTCCTCTTCCCCAGCTTGGCCAATTACTTCTCTCACTTCCCGGCAACTGTCAATCTTACTGGCCCTGAGGGAAGGACCTTTTTAAAGCTCCCTATTTCCCTGCCAAACCCCCAAATTAAACCCATCCTTTCACAACCCTGTCAGTTTTTATTGTTGTTTTATGTGATAAACAAATACTATTTTACCACAAATAAAAAATCGCAAAAGCAACAGGGTCATATTTAATAGAAAATTACTCTTGTATTGACAGAAGCTAGGGGAAGCCATTTGTTATACAGAGTTATTGTGTCTAGTGAATTTCTTTGTAAGCACATCTGCCAAGACATGGAAATAGTCTCATATCTAATATGGTCATAGTTCTAGAGCTGGAAAGGGACTTAGAATTATGGCATTGAGCACAGTCTTCTCATTTTACAGGTGAGAAAACTGAGGCCCAGAGAGCTTTAGTGACTTAGCCAGAGTCACACATGGATTCAATGGCAGAGCTGAGCTTTGATTTCATGTTCTATGACTCCAGGTTTAATACTTTTTCTACAACATCACTGTTTCTCTCTACTAGCGCTACATGTTATTTTTGGTTATTATATCTGTTAGCCATATCTGTGATTTCATAAGTGTAGGGAGAGAAGAATTTCTTTAACCAACACAGTTAAGTATACATCCTGGTCTGGAGGCACTCCAGGCACTGTCTAATGCTTAGCCCTCTCTTAATATGGCTAAGTCAATTTTGTTGTTAACTATTGGATGATCTCTTAGTGTCTTCCTGCTCCAACTTTCCAGTAGGACAAGATGGATCTCCATAGCACAGTGTCCGCACATCTTATTTCCCAATTGCATGTAAAAATAATAATTTAGGGGGCAACTAGGTGGCGCAGTGAATAGAGCACCGTCCCTGGAGCAGGGAGTACCTGAGTTCAAATCCAGCCTCAGACACTTGACACACTTACTAGCCATGTGACTTTAGGCAAGTCACTTAATCCCCAACTGCCCTCCAAAAAGCTAATTAATTAATTAATTAATTGTATTTACACACACACATATTAAACATTTGATTTTAAAACTTTGGATTCCAGATTTTTTCCCTTCTTCCATTGTCACCCACACTTAATGGAAAGAAAAGCAATTCAGCATAGATTGTAAATGTGTAGTTATGTAAAACATTTCCATAGTGGATATATTGTGAAAGACTCCCTCCATCCTATCCTGCCCCCCACTTATTTTATTTTCTACTTTGACCCTGTCCCATTACAAAAGTGTGTATGGGTAAGATTCCCAATTGAGTGTGTATGTTATTCTGTCATTAAGCCAAATTCAATGAGAGTAAGGTTCAACCATTCCCTTTTGCCTTCCTGTTCTTCACCTCCATTGTAACAGTTTTCTCTTGCCTCTATTATATGAGATAATTCATCCTATTCTGTCTCTCCCCATCTCCTCTCATTATATTCCTCTCTTACCTCTTAATTTTAATTTTTAGATATCATCCCTTCACATTCAACTCATCCTGTGCCCTCTGTCTATGTATACATGTAGCCATATATTCACAGACTCACATATGTATATATATGCACATATACCCTACTATATAAATCTGTCTATCTATCTATCTACACATTTATATTCCCTTCAACTGTCCTCATACTGAGAAAAGTTTCATAAGTTACAATTATTGTTTTTCCATGTTGGCATGTAAATAGTTCAACTTTGATAAGTTCCTTATGAATTCTTTTCCATGTCTATTTTCTCCTACTTCTTGTATTTGAATGTAAAATTTTCTATTCAGTTCTGGTCTTTTCATCAAGAATGCTTGGAAGTCCTGCATCTCATTGAATGACCATATTTTCCCCTGGAACATTATACTCAATTTTGCTGGGTAGGTGATCCTTGATTTTAATCCTAGCACGCTTGATCTCTGGCATATCATATTCCAGGCCCTTCAGCCCCTTAATGTAGAAGTTGCTAGATAATTTGGGTTTTTTATATTTTTATTGACTTATTTGTTTACTTTTAGTTTACAAAATTCAGTTCCAGAGTCACTTGAGTTTCAGATTTTTCTCCCTTTCCTCCCCACCCCTCACCCCCACCATGGTGGCATACAATCATGTATAGCATCTACAAACTCTTCTACATTGTACAATAGTCTAGTTGTATAGGCATTGTAGCCATTGGACTGAACACTGGGAAAACAGAAACAAAACCAAACATAGAAAAGAATGATAGCATGTATTGCTTCAGTCTCCATTTAAACTCTGGTCTTTCTAGATCTTTCTCTGAAAGTAGACATCTCCTTCCATCTTGAAACTTGTAGAGTTGTCTTTTAACTGTGCATTGCTGACAGGAGTCCAATTTTTCAAAGTTGGTCATCACACATATGATGTATCTGTGACTGTGTACAAATTTTTCCTGGTTCTGCTCTTCTCACTTAGCATCAATTCATATAAGCTTCTCCAGGTAATTATGAAGTCCATCTCCTTCTTATTGCACAATAATATTCCATCACATTCATAAACCATAACTTGTTGAGCCATTCCCCAGTTGATGGGCATCCCTTAAATTTCCAGTGTTTTGCCACCACAAAGAGAGCTGCAACAAATATTTTTGTACGCATGGGACCTTTTCCCACTTCTGTGATCTCTTTGGGATACAACCCCAGTAGTGGTATTACTGGGTCAAAGGGTATGCAATTATTTATAACCCTTTGGTCGTAGTTCCAGATTGCCCTCCAGAATAGTTGTATCAGTTCACAGCTCCACCAATAATGCATTAGAGTTCCAATTTTTCCACATCCTCTCCAGCACTTGTCATTTTCCTGTTTTGTCATCTTAGCCAACCTGACTGGTGAGATGTGGTATCTCAAAGTTGTTTTGCTTTCCATTTCATGAATCAATAGTGATTTAGAGCATTTTTCCATGTGCTTAAAGATGTCTTTAATTTCTACCTCTGTAAATTGCCTGTTCATATCCTTTGAGCACTTATCAATTGGGGAATGACTGGCATTCTTGTAAATTTTACTTAATTCCCTGTGTATTTTCGAAATGAGG
>JAQQSW010005585.1:0-14155 GCA_028646575.1 Pseudocheirus occidentalis | reverse complement strand
AGGGGAGTGTCTCAGCCAATGGCATTCTTCCATGTCAACAGGGAAATTCACACCTTTTCACCAATGGACAGAATTCTATACTTAACACTAGGTTACTAGGATCTACTTAACATCTGATCAAACAAATTAATTACCATTATAAGTGCAGATTCTCATTAACAATTACTGTAAGTCTATGAAAGTCTCCAAAGGAGCATCTGTGATCTGCTAAAAGGGAAATTTTTTCTCTTCCTAATAGGAGGGAAAGAGAAAGTGAGGATCAGTAAGGGTCATAGGGAAGAGGGAGGCAGGGACACCTGACTTATCCTAACTGAGGACCCCTAAGCCTAGACTTTGGGGTTCTTGACAAGATTTTTTTCCCCTGTGAATGTCACTGAGGCTCCCTCCTCTTACCCATTTCATTACCTTGCTGTGTTCTTCTGCTTTCTTTTGAAGTTTTCCCTTTGAAAAGCAAAGAAATTTGTGATAAAACTTAGAAATGCTTTTATCTAGGACATGTTGGGATTATTTCCATAGGGATGGTCAATTCTGCTCATTTAGGATGGTCTCAGTGTTCACATCCCTAAGGCTCATGGCAGGAAGTTCTATCCTATGGTATAGTCTTAAAGTAAAAGATGTCCAGATTCCCTCATACTGTGTTACACCAGGGATTCCATTCCTCATGCATTGTATGTTAGATAAGGTAAGGCCAACCAGGAAGTGGGTTTTTGGGAGGGAGATGTCTCTCTGGACCTCTTTTAGAAGACTGTTCTCTTCCCCTACTGGCTCTTATGTTTCAAGGGTACCTCAAGGTCTATGGCTTTGAGTCCCCACATAGACTTCAAATTCCATTTCAGTTAGTGGATTCGTCAAAACTTTCATTACATTGTCTGCTTTCCTAAGTGCAGTCAGCCGAGAGAATGTAGGCTTCTTGAGGGTGGAGAATGCTTTTTATTCATAATATTGATCTATTATTCCAACATACAACTAATTACCAAAATGCTATTTAATAACTGACTTAAGAGTAAGCCAAAATTTAACAAGAGCTTTTCAGTGAGTAGCTGCAAAAACACGCATTTTATTAACAAGAATAGCAGCAGTGAATATCTAATGATTCTAAACACAAATCCAACAACAATGGCATTCCATTAGCACATTGATAGGCAATTATCTAAGTCAATTCTAGCATCATCAGACAAGAAGCATTACAGTATAGCTACTTCTTCCCTGTGGTTTAAGGTCATTGAAAAGTAGGTGCAAATGAACAGAGGAAAGAACAAAATGATCCGCAAGAAAAGACTATCAATAATCTGACAGCATTAAAAATTAAACTGAAAATGTCAAGGAGAGAGAAAAATAAATTAGCTCTAGAACTAAAACTTTTAAAAAAGAAATTGCATATTGAAATAGGAAAGATTAAATAGAGTTGATGCAAATTAATATAGAAAGAAATTCAGTATTCAGTAACATCTATATAAAGTAATCATTGGGCTAGATTCCACTTTAAATTCAACATCAGATAGAGAAAACGAATGAGTGTAAAGTAATAAACAATTAAAAACTCAAAAAAGTTAACTTTATTACAGGTATAGTAAACAAAACAATGCAGTTAATTCTTATTTAAAAGAAGCAAAATGAATTAAAATAGTATCTAATCTCCCAAGGCAAAAAAAAAAATCAAAACCTCCAATTGTCCCAAGACAAGAGTCACATTTTTAACCACTAGATGGTGATATATGGCAAGGTTTGAAATTTTGAGAGGCAAACTGATTTCTTAAAAGATTTCAATATGCCTACAGGTTTCAGTCTATGGGTGATTCATCTATCTCTGTTATTTAGGGACTTAGAGTAATAAGAATCATTCATAAAATCAAATCCATGAGATTCCTTCTTACTTTGGTTCTGCCCCCAAACTGGGAAAAAGCTTGGCAATTTTGGACCAAAAGCTTCAAAACTTGGTGTTTTCTGTATCTCTATAGGCCAATACCCATTTGTCTTTTCTCCAGCAGCCTGTTCATCAATAAGGAAATACTTAGTCAATAGTAGTTAAATAAATAGAATTTAACTTGCAGAAGGAATTTAAATGACTTTAATGGAAATTTTAAAAGTGACTATAGATTATAAGTTGTACTTAGCTTTTACAGAGAGAATGGAGAAGAAGGAGAGACTATACTTTTCAGTCTGACACCTATTCTCCCAGATAAAAAGTCAATCATCATCCCATTCTGGCTATTAAAAGTGTCACTAACTATACCACTAGGGTTTCAGGGAATGGTTTTATTGAAAGTTGTTTGAATTACTTTTCTAGGATAATTCTAAATTGATAGGTAGAATGGTAGGTCTAATATACCATTTTA
Organism: Pseudocheirus occidentalis; assembly: GCA_028646575.1. Lineage (NCBI taxonomy): Eukaryota > Metazoa > Chordata > Mammalia > Diprotodontia > Pseudocheiridae > Pseudocheirus > Pseudocheirus occidentalis. The sequence goes on along the minus strand of JAQQSW010005585.1, from coordinate 11,819 downwards.
GCAATGGTTTCTTTCACATGACTCTAACCCTATAGCATGTACAACATGAATAATTACCATTTTAAATAAACATTATGAATTTGTCTAGTTTGATGAAACATCAGAGCTATTTTACTTCATATTTCTCTTACATTAGAGAATTGGAGCATGCTTTTCATGGTTAGATATTATTTGCAGTTCTTCTGAAAAACTGATCAAATCCTCTGCTTATTTCTTAGTAAAGGACTCTTGCTCATATATTCATATATATATATTTGTGTCACTTGCCTATATATCTTGACTATTAACCTTTAATCTCAGCAATTTGATGCATGTATTTTGTTATCTGCTAGTTAGTCCCTCTTCTCTTTTATTTTATTTGTAGAAAAGCTTTGACATTTTGCGTAACTAAATGTATCAATTCGTCTGTTGTTTAAGGTCCTCCATCAACACCTCACACCTATGTCTATCCATGATTGTGAAAGGTATCTATCTCTTACCATTCTCTCTCTTTGTCCCTGTCCCTGTCAGTCTGTCTCTCTCCCCCTCTTCCTCTCCACCTTTCTATTTTTCTTTCTCAGCACTTTGAGCTTTTAATTCAGAATGAAGATCCATATAGAGTTTACTTCATCATATGGGGTATGATGATAGACTAAGCCTAATTTCTGTTAAACCACTTTCTAATTTTCTTGGAAGTTATTGTTAATTAGGCGACCTTTATCCATCTGAAAATTAAACAAGATTGGAGAAGCTGATTGTCAATACTGATCAGTATTAAAGGACTGACTACTGGATAACAAAGGGAAAGAAGGACTGTGATGTGTACTACCTGGTCCCTAATTACTTTAGAGGAAACAATAAAAACACTTAAAGGGGAACTAGTTAAGTTCAAGCAGACAAAAGTAATGACCAGCGATAGAATGACTTTGGTGGCTCTTGCCTCAGGGGCTACTCTTGGGGAGAGTCTGGTGCTGCGAATGTGCTGGACTTGTTGGTTATGACTACAGAGGATAAACACCATGTAGCCACTTGAAAAGATCATGAGACATAGAAAGAGAAAATAACAAATAGATTTCCAGATAGTAATTTTTAGAGTGTTTGCATCATAAAAGTCCAACTCTATGTAGCCGATATTCCATCTTTTCTCAGTGCCTGTGCTATTCATTAAAGCTACCACATATAGAGGCACAATGGCATCGATCAGCAGATTGTAAATCCACAAAAGGAAAAAGCAGGTAATGATATACTTCGAGTTTCTGGTCTTTAGTTTCATCCACATAGGGCTTCTGGGACTGATGGTGAGGGCCTGGAAAACACATAGGAGGCAAGAACTACAAAAGAAAAGGCTTCGGGTCACTCCCATGAGGTACCTTATGATTTTATTCCCATTGTCATTTAGGGAAGATGTCAACCCCCAGACCTCCATTGTTGTTGGGATGCCCCTGGAGAAAATCACTGCCACATAGGTAAATGCCAAATGAATGACAAAGAGGCTTAAAGGTCTTGTTCTGTGATCAGTAATGAATTTAAAGCTGAATTGGTAAAGCAGGAAAGAGTTCCCCAGGATTCCGAATAGAATCAGGTTCAAGTAGATGATCCCCAGGGCTTTATTATAAAACATCCTTCCTTAGATATATTAGGTAGGAGAACTGTTCTCAAATCCAAAGCAACCTGGTAAGAAACAGGAGGATTCTTGTCTGTTTCAAGGTCACAGAGTGTCCCAGTGAAATTCTATAACTTTCTTACCTGCTGTAAGAAGACCAGAGAACTTACCAAACAGAGGCTTGGCATCTATTGTCTATGAGAATAGTACCCTCTAACCCATTAACCAAAAGTAATCATTGAACACTTACTATGTATGGCACTACGCAAAGACTTTTAGAGTTTAGAACATGTTTTTCTCAGAACAACTATGCAAAGGCGATAATACAAATACTTTTGTCAGAATTTTGCAAATGTGGTGAAACACAGAAACATCGAATAGTTAGCACAAGTTCATCTGCATAATCCCCTCAGACTATAGTGGCCAAATTTATTTCACTTTCTACTGCACTTTATTGAACAACACTGTTCCGGGCGGCTAGATGGTGCAGTGAATAGAGCACCAGCCTTGAAGTTATGAGGACCTGAATTCAAATCCAGCTTCAGACACCTGACACGCTTACTACCTGTGTGACCTTGGGCAAGTCGCTTAACCCCAATTGCCCTTCCCTCTCCCCTCCAAAAAGCAAATAAATAAATAAATTAAAAAAAAAGAACAATACTGTTCATGGAACCATAGGCAGAGGTGAAGAAGAAGCAATGGACAAAGACCATGTCCTCAAGTAGCTTCCAGTCAGTCAATCAACAAGCATTGCTTAAGTGCTTGTTATATGGCAGGCACTGTGTTAAGAGATGGGGATGCATAGGGAAAAGTGAAATTGCCTTTGTCTTGAGAAACTTACATCCTAACAGGGGATTCAATATATACACGTATAGATGAGTTTGCCGGAATCAGCTCAGGAGAGCTAAATTTTCAGTGTAAGCATTACCTGGGAAACGGGCACATGTTACAAATCAGGCCTTGATTTATTGTTTTGTTGTTTATCTACACTTAAGAAAGTAATGGAAGGCAGTTTTAATTATGCATATTAAACTTAAAATTATGTTGTGTATACATTTTTTTTTCAGAGAGCAATATATACAGACACAAGATTACTTTAGATAGGAAGCTTTAAGCAGTAGAGGGGACCAGGAAGAGCCTTCTAAAAATAAGAGCTAAGTCTTGAAATAAGCAAAAGACTCTAAGGAGTAGTGGTGTGAGAGTATTCCAGGAATGAGAAACAACTAGTATAAGGACAGAGCAGCAGGAAATGGTGTTGTTCTGTGTAAGAAATAGCAAACAGACCAGTATTGCTGGGCCAGAAAGAATTAATTGATTCCTGACTCCATCACACATTCTTAGACTGTGAATGCATTGTACTCATGCTTATGACTACTGAATTGTAAAGTTAACAAGTATTTATTAAGCACCTTCTATATGCCTGATATTATTCTAAACACTGGTGCTTCAAAGAAAGGAAACACCCCAAAACAACCAGGCCTTGCTTTCAAGGAGCAGGTCTCTCATAGAGGAGACTCCATACAAAAAACTAAGTACAGACAATCTGTGTAAGGATAAATTGGGGGCAGTTGCAGAGGGAAGGTACTATGATTAATGTACTATGATTAAAGAAGAATGGAAGTTTTTTTTCTTTTTTTGAAGATGTTGAGATTTTAGCTGAGACTTGAAGGAAACCAGAGAAGTCAGGAAGTAGAGATGAGAAGGGAGAGAGTTCAAGTGAAAATGCTTCATGTCCAAAGGCAGAATTATTCAAGGAAGAGCAAGGAGGTCAGTGACATTGGATTACAGAGTATGTGGAGAGGGGTAGGATTAGAAAGATATGTTGGGTCCAGGTTGTGAAAGACTTTAAAAAACACAAAGAACATTTTATATTGATTCTGGAGGTAACAAGGAGAGCCACTAGAGTTAAAAAAATTTTTTTTTGGTAATGTACCAAGATGAGTTTCTGCTCAATTGCACATGGTACTTAGTGGATATTATTTGCCTGTTCAACTGCTAATTGTTGGATTATGTCGTCCAATGATCACCTTTGTATCATTTCATATATGTCACTTTCTAATGCTACCAATTTGTACTTTTGTCTAACTGCTTTATTTGTTTCAAATTAACAACATTTACCTGCTGCTTTATTGCTTTACTATTGGGTGGTACTGCAGTTTTAGGATTCGATTTAGTCTTGTCAATTTATTTGGAAAGACTGATGAAGAGTTGTTCTTTCTGAAAAGTCACATGAAATTGAGCTGTCCATGGTATGTAGGAAATGAATGAAGGCTATTTACTTGCAGTGTATTAAGAGTTTAAGATGTTTTACCAGACAATATTCCAGTAGAATACATGAAATTTGTTTTCTTTTTTGAGGGGAAAAGGCAGGACAATTGGGATTAAGTGACTTGCCCAAGGTCACATGGTTAATAAGTGTTAAGTGTCTGAGGCTAGATTTGAACTCAGGTCCTTTTGATTCCAGGGCCAGTGCTCTATTCACTGCACCATCCAGCTGCTCTAAAATTTGTTTTCTTGAATCATATCTGTTTGCCTCAGTTGTTCTTAGATGATTGGAAGCAATGGCAAATGACCGATGAAGGACTGTAAGAATGAATTAATATTTAAGGAAATGAGTCTGAAAATCTCAAATTCCATTTCATAGAAGGCACCTTACTATAAAGACAATGGGAGAAGTTTGAGCTGTGCAATGAAGTATCATATCAGAAAATCACTGATCCCATGAATGTTAAGAGGAAATAGTGCTGCCCAAGGCATATTACTTTATGGCTATGAATGAAGATAATTGGGCACATGTATCAACCTAGTAAGAGTCCAATTCCTTTGACTCATGACAGTAACAGACATTATTAAGAAATGTGGGGCTTGTATTAAAAAAAAAGTGTTAACTTGTGCTGAATACTTGGAGAATTTAATTACCAGAAAATCTTTGGAACCTGTACCCTGTATCTAGTTGGAGATAAGACGAACACAAGCCATATTTTGGTCACTGATTGTTTCACTGAGTATCTTAAGGCATATACTTAGCTAGGAACTGTAATATTTCTTTATGTACTGAAGCATTATGGGATAAGTACTTTTATTTATATCAATTCCTAGGTAGTATTGATTTTGAACACAGTAGAGACTATTAGAAAAAACAACTCCAAGGAATGTTGGCTTTGCCAGTTATCAAGAAGTTTAGAATTACACCTTATCATCTCTAAGGCAACCTACAGACTGAGTGGTTCAAACACACCTTAGTAAGTCCTTTAGTAACGCTGTCAACTGAAAAGAAATCTCACTGCTGCCCCTTTCCTGTGCATCTATCTGGACCCAGTACCCTGAATAGACCTCCAAAATCCATGCCCTTGGGTCAAGGAGAGATCAATCTGCTTAGCTTTGGAAATCTTACCTTGGGCCTGAGTCATCTTGGTTGGTGAATGAATGATTGCACTCTAGCCCACTATCTCTTGGAGGGCCTAGATTAGACCAGACCAATCATTCACATGGAACCCAAGGATCCACCTAGGACATTTTCTTATCTATCCTGTTATTGCCCATATATATCTCCACCCCCTCTAAATCTCCAATTCTTGCCTTGTGAATTGTAATCAAATACAATACAATTGCTTTTGAAACACTGTGTTAATTGAATGTTCTATGGACTAGATCACCAGCCCTGACTCTTCAGACCAAAACCTCTTTCCTTGGCTATTCTTCCTCTATAAGGGCTATCATCCCCATTAGAACATATGGCCTTTGAACTTAGGGACTATCTCTCCTTTTCTATTTGTATCTTCAATGTTTAGAACTGTACTTGATACATAGTTAAGTGCTTAACAAATTATTTTACATTCATTCATTCATTCGCTCCTTCATTCAATCAATTGCAAGACTCTTCAAGATCAACAAGGTAGCCTACCTCCAATTGCTGACATGATTATTCTCCAGGCATGGACTACCATTTTCCTTTGAAAAAAGTGCATATTTTTAAGGTTATATTTGGGAGAGTAGGAGAATGGAGGAAGGGTAAGAACCTATGGTTTGGGAGGATGAAATATTGGTAACAATCAACAGAGAAAAATGGAATTGCTTAATGTATATTTTTTCTATGTTAGAACTAAAAGAAAAAACAAGAAAAGAAAGCTGGTGAAGTGGAAACAGGGTTGACTTTGGAGTGAAGAGCTTTGGGTTCAAATCCTGTCTCTTACTTTCTACCTGTATGATCTTGAGAGATTAGAGAGACAGACGTATCTAGATATGTCTATACAGAGATAGACATATCTATATCCATATCTAGATACGTCTATCTCTTTATCTGGGACTCATTTTCCTCATCTGTAAAAATGGAAGGGTGGGTGATATTTGAAATTATGAGGCTTAGTCTAGTGAGGAAGAGGAGAGGACCCGTGCAAGGATAAGCTCTGGCAGAGGGGGTAAACAGGCCACTGAGTAACTTAATTATCTTTGCCAACTCCGCATTAAGTGCAGTTATTTCAGGTGGGGAGGGATACATGTGCTGTCAGAATCCTCTTAATTTCAATATTTTAGAGCAAACCCACAGTTATATCTTATGGTTTTTAGCTCTTTTTATTCTATGTGGTTATGTGTGACTCATCTTTTCCAGGTGCTGTTTCCATGATGATAACTTTCCCCAAGTACTCTCCCATTTTTCTCACTTTTGCTCCAGTTTGAGGTTTTTGTTAGTGGAAACTAAAGACAGAAGCCTTCAAATAGTCCTCATAAAGAAAAGATGTCAGCAGAGGCACCAAAGAGTAGTAGATAGAGCTCTTTTTAAAACCACAAAGTCCTGGGATCAAGGCCTACTCTGACATATCCTGGCTGTGACCTAAGGCAAACCACTAGGCAGTTAGTTGGCTTAGTGGATAGGGTAATAGCCTTGGAGTCAGGAAGGCCTGAATTAAAATAAAGTCTCAGATTCTTATGAGCTAGGAGACCTTGGGCATATCATTTAACCTCTCAAACTCAGTTTACCCATTTCTAGAAGAAGGCTAACAATAGCATCTATTCCTTAGAAGCTAAAATTGCAGATTACATTCTGAAGAGAAAATGAAATAATATATGTAAAGTTCTTTGCAAATCTTAAAAAACTATCCAAATGCTGTCTATTTTTATTGTTAATCACATCCTCAGTGCACTAGACAATTCAGTAAGACTAGAAAGTTTCAGAGAAGGTCCTGACCTGAAATGGTAGAATACATGTTCTCATTGGGCAGTTTCCTATAATGAAATCACAGCCCCAGTTCCTATCCTACTAGGTCAGTATTTTGTAATGCTACTGTTTAAGATCCTGAGAGTTAGAAACATTCTGGGCAAAGTCAGAGCTTATCTTTAAAAATATATCGAATGTTTAACATGATTATACATGCATAACCCATATCAGATTCTTTGCTGTCTTGAGGAGGGAGGAGGAGAGGGAGGAAGAAAGAAAAATTTGGAACTCAAAATCTTATAAAAATCAATATTGAAAACCATCTTTAATTGGAAAAATGAAATACTATTTTCATGAAAAAAACTACATTAAAACAGAGCAGGACAATGTTTTTCTTCCCTCCCCCCTTAATAGTATTTTATTTTTTCCAATTACATGTAAAGATGGTTTTCAACATTCATTTTTATAAAATTTTGAGATCCAATTTTTTTCCTTCCTTTAATCGCTTTCCCCTTCCCCTCCCTAAAACAGCAAGCAGTCTGACACAGGTTATACACATACAATCATGTATAACAATGTTTTTCAACAGAGATATAACTTTTTTTCCACAGAGAATCTTCACTTTTCCATATCTCAGTTTAATTTACTGTAGTATAGGCTCCTAAACCTTTGGTAACAGAGGGTGGAATAAACATTGAGAAAACACTCATGGGTTTGTATACCAGGTTTATCCCCCCCTCTAACCATGGTGTCCAAACCAGGCAAGGATAATGGAGGGGGAATGGTGATTTGCATAGGAGCAATGCCTTTTGTGCCAAAGGCACTGCTGAGATAAAGTGAAATCCAGTTACAAAATGGATTTTGTTTGATATGGGAATCAGAAGATTGGATTGGATTCTATCTCATGAATGCTGGCTATATTGTCTTGTGCCATGTATTATCCTCCCGCCTTCTTGTTTTTCTGCAAATCATCCATAGAAACTAGAACGAATGAGCTATCTGTTGTTTCATATATTCAGGCAGATGCCATTAATCAGCATCTCCCAATTCTGGGAATGATGTTGAAACCTACTTAGCCCCTCCCAACTCAACCAACACTCACTCTTCCCAATCCAGACTCAGACTATCCATCACCTTTTTCTCCAGTTAGGAATCAGATCACTCAGTTCTGTATCCTGGTTTATTTCCTATTACTTGCTTTCTTTTAATACATAAAAATCTGTCTCACCCCTGTACTCAGTGTCACCAAGCTGAAGATGCCTGGCCCCAATTTGTTATGCAAAATACATGCATTGCTTAATAAGTTGATAGGCTCCGAAGCTTGAATCTTAGTTTCCTCAGTTATTTCAGATTTCACCCGTGACAGAACCAGGCACAAATCTTCTCAATCCTATCTCTGAGATGGGAAATGAAAATATAAGATGTAGAATGGCATGTTAGAAGTTCCTGGGCTCATCTTCTCTTTTTACCCCATGGGGAAATAGAGGCCCAGAAAGGGAAAAGGACTTACCCAAGGTCCCATAGTCAATATGTGACACAGCCAGAACTTGAACACAGGTGCTTTGAGTTCTAGTTAATGATAATTTAATTATACTACATTGTACAACCATTAACCCCAGGAGAGAAGTGTAAAATGTATTAGATTTTTTTTAAAAAACTAAATTTTTGAAATATAAGAAATCCCCCAAACTTATTGTGTAACAGTCATTAGAGAAGGGGAAAGGGAACCTCTGGGCAGAGTCATAAAGAAATGCAAAGAGAAAGATGAAGGAATCAGGAAGAGACAGGGCAGCCATAGTGACCCAGCAGCTTGAACATCAGAGCTCCATTGACAGAGGGCAGGAGATACATTTAGGGACAGAGAAGAAGAGCAACTCGTGCCATATAGTGATTATTTACACAACTTTGCTGTCCACACAGGTAATCTTTATCCATTACCTACATTCTCTCAGAGCACAAAGATCAGTTCTAGGGTTATATTGGGCATGCAGGGTTGAAAAATAGGAGAGGGCAATAAAGATGTTTGGGCAGGACCCTTTGCCTTGACTCTTGCTCACCTCCAAAATCATCCAGATAGTAATGAACCTGAGATTATTCATAATTCTCAGTGTAAGATAAGGACCTTCCAGCCCCAGGTAAGAAAAAGAATGAGAGCTCAAGAATCATTAATTACATCCCCCCTTCCATAATTTCATCTGGGCAGCATAAGACTCTTGTTCAGTATGTTCCTGGGACTGCTGATGGGGCAAGATCCTTGAGATTTCTATTCCTGTCCCAACACACCCGACTCAGTATAGATAGTACCAGAGCAAGAAACAGAGAGAAGCTATGTCCTAATCCAAGCCCCCATCACAGGCACGAGTTTTCCCTTGGTCTTATGGATAAGAATATCCCAGTTAGATACCTTTCAAAAAGTCCCTGATTTATCCCCAAATTTCCAAGATGATGTACCCTGGTTTCCTTTTCCTGGAAAGGAAAACGAAATAAAACTCTTTACCTCCTGTTTCTGAGTCCAAGACAGAATCACTCACTAGTCTGTTTTCTGTTGCCAGAGCATTGAGTAGAACTGTAAGAATTAGTGTGTGTGTATGTGTATGTTTATATGCACATGTGTACACATGTCTATGCATATATGTATTGTGAATGTGCCCAGAGCGGGTGTTATAGGCACATTTCTATCTGATCTCATCTCCCACTAGAATTGTGATTAGCATGTCATCTGCAGGAGAAGTGACAGTGTCTTTAGAGGGAATTGGGAATATGTCTGATGAAGAAGCAAAGTTTTGTCTTGTGAAAATCTCCTTCAACAACGATGATGGATTAATTATCGTGTCTAAAGTGAGTGTTTGGGAGAGAAACTTTCTTGTGCTTTATGTGGGAAGTTAGGAGTCAGACAAAAGACTTTGGGGAGAAGAAATCTGAGATTATTATGAGTTTGTTGCTGAAAGTCCCTATGATTATTTTCTTGGATTCCTTATGGGTTGCTCTATTGTGAATATCCCTGGCTCTCTCTCCATGGAATTCCCAAATGAATATCTTTGTCAAATCACTTCATACATTTTTCTAAGTTTGACATCCTTCTTATGTACAAGACTGAAGACATTACCTTGAAAATCTTTATCCAGGCCATGATAAGGCTGATCTCACAGAAGGGATTGATATTGAACTTTCTCAGGATAGGCTCAGATTTCAACTTTCCCAATGAAAAGGACATAATTTACAAGTGTTCATCTAAAAGTACAGGCCTGGGGATAAAGTTGTCTAGTGGAGCTTATGCTTTTTTGATGTTTCCATGAATCCTTTGACCATCTAAGTTGAGGTAATCAACAAAGATGTGCTTCAAACTGAGAGTGCTCCCCTTCATTCCACATAGATTGAAGTGCCCTTGTCTTTTGGTCCTACAGGAGAAAAAGTTACTTAAGACCCTTTTCTTAAACGTCATTTCTCAGATATTCTGGACCATCCACTTATAGATCAGGAAGTGATCAAGTTTTCCCTTGAATCTATTTTCTATCTGTAGTCTGCTCAGGAGAATGTTAGCTTGTTGAAGACAGAAACTGATTAGTCTTTGAATCATTGTTGCTTAGCAGAGTATCATTAAACTTAAGGGAAACTGATCAGAAGGAACCAAGTAGTCCCATAGTTTTCATACCATGTAGACACATCCTTTATTAGACACTCACTGATGGTATCCATTGGGATGGGTAAAGATGATAATTTTGTACTTTATAGAATTAGAAGATGTATCTCTGAGCTTTGGAGCTCAGAGATACAGATTGAAAAATATAATTTCAATAGTGAGTTTTTGTATAAGTCACAAAAATTTGCATTTATTTTTGCATATTCTATCATATTCAATTCTCACAAACACCCTGAAAGATAAATATGACAGGTGACCCATCTCTGTATAGATAAAGGAAGGAAGAGGAGTAGGAGGAGCAAGAGGAGGAGTAGGAGGAGGAGGATTATTGCTAACTTTCTAAGGACAGTTCCTAATGGGCCATTTCCCAGCTCCACTACTGAACCTGTTTTCTCATAGTCCCTTTACATTTGACATTTTCTTTTATGGTTTTCTTTGCCTATCTAATATATTTGAGGTGAATGAAAGTTGTTTTAATTTTCATTGCTCTAATTGTTAGAGATCTAGATATATATTTAAAAGATTGTTAATCACTTGGCTTTCTCTCAAAACTATCTGCTCATATCCTCTGCAATGGAGTGGAGAATATAATTTAGTCATATATGTGAATCAGCTCTTTGTATATCTTGGAAATGAGACCTTTTTTAGAGAGACTTTTTGCAAAGATTTTCCTATTATCTGTTTCCCTTCTAATTTTGATATTAGATTTGTCTTCACAGAAACTTTAGAATTTTACATGATCAGAATTGTTCATTTTTTTGTACATTCCTAGAGATCATTTGTTATTCATGAACTCTTCCTCTCTCCATAGATCCAAAGAAGTAATTTCTTTTATACTGTAATAGTAATCAGTTTATCAGATACTTAGCACTTAGTAACTTAGGGCTAAGTAACACCTAGTAACTTAGGGTTAAGTATGGAAGGTGTGAACCCTGCCCATTGTTGAGAAGGCATGAACTCCCCTCAGCTATTGGCTGAGACAGGAGGCCAGCGATATATATAAAGAATTCTAGAGACAGAGAGAGAGAACTGGAATTTGCTTCTTGTGAAGGAAGATTCACAGAGATTGAAGGCAGCTGAGAGAGAGAGAGAGAGAGAGAGAGAGAGAGAGAGAGAGAGAGAGAGAGAGAGAGAGAGAGATTTTCTCTTCCAGTATCTGGAAGCTGACTGACAATTGAATTGGAATTTTCCTGAGACCAGAATCTGGTGAAGGCCAAACAGAAGGCTGATATTCCTTCTGGGTCCTAGAGCCAACTGAACTGCTGGAAGACTGAAGAAGCATGACCAGGATAAGACTTTGTTTATTCATGGCCTGGCTTATCCTTGTGTTCCAGGCAGGAGAAGTGGTGAAGGGTTTGAGATATGCTGAACCCTGTGAACTTCAGTGTGTACTGGGGATTTCCCTGAGGACTAGACAAGGACCTGGGAGCTGTCTACCTCTG
>JAQQSW010005584.1:0-14155 GCA_028646575.1 Pseudocheirus occidentalis | reverse complement strand
TAAGAGAGCAGAGCAGGGGAGGGACTTTACAGTGGGATTGCTGTTTTAGGGTTGGGGCAGGGGCAAGACGGGGAGAAAATTTGTAATTCAAAAATCTCATGAAAATGAATGATGTAAACAAGAAAACAAATAAAAATATTTTTAAAAAATGAATGTAAGAGAGGATTCAAAATATATAGCAATAAATTACCACTTCAAGAAAAAAAATTTTTAATTAAAAAAAAGAATTTGCAATAGGTACCCATCAACTTCTTTTTTTTCCCCTTTTGTTAAAACAGAGTGTTGGCTTATGAATTTGTCACTGGAGTCATTTATACTGTGCCCACCGTAGGTCCTGAATTCCCTCCCCTTGGCTCTGGCTAGGGCAAGTCCAGAGGCAGGCACAATCCTGTTGGCACGTCCATCTTTCATAGCAAATACATCTTTTGCCTGGTAATTTTGTGTAATCATTTGTAACCCTTGGCCCAGAACCACTGCTCTGGATTCGCACAGACTTGGAATAACTTTTCAATTCATACTATTCCTAGACTTCCTCTTTAGGAACATCAGAATCTAGATTATATGTAATTCATGCTATACAAGGAAAGGGGCTCTTAACTGGTATACAGGGTCTCACATTAACAAGATAGCAGATAAATTGAATTTTATTGAACTTGACAGAGTTTTTACCCTAGTCTATAAACATACGGTAGTGCTCCAACCTTTCCCAAGTAGTTAAACAGTCCATATGATTGACAGTCCCAACAAAGGATTCTTGAGCATCATTGTAGAACAAAAGGCCCATTTCCAATGGAGCCACAAGAACTTTGGAAAAGACAAATTCATACCTTGTCAAAGATTTCACCTTTTCCAGGAAATTTCTCATCTTGTTCAAGTGAAAGCTGAGGAAAGAGAAGCTTAACTAGATCTTCTAGGAAATATCTAGGTCCACCTGTTTTTCAACTTAACTTAAATACTTTTAAATACTTAACTTTAAATACTTAACTTAAATACACTTAAATACTTTTTTCCTTTCAAAGAGATACCATAATGGTGGGGAAAGGGCTAAGGCAAGAAGAAGGCAGCTTATATTTGGATCAATACATATATAGCAAAGAATTCTACACAGAATCACTTCCATAAGATGCCTCATAGAGGTGTATCACATTCTAAACACTATAGTTTGATTATTTCAAGTGTGCTAACATTGATGCATATTCTTTAAAATAAAATATATTTTAAACTAATCTTGGATGGCAGTGAACAGAGGGAGGGAAAAGAAATTTAGTACTCTCTCTTAAGAGGAAGTACATTATGGTAGAAAGTATGATGAACAAAGAATTAGATCTGGGTTCTGGCCCTCCCCTAATTACCTACAGGCCCTTGAATAAGATATTTAACTTTTCTAGGCCTGGTTCTTCTTCTTAAACTGATTTAGACTAGATATCCTTTGCAATCCATAATTATATTCTCCTTTTCCCTTCTCCTTTCTTTACTTTAATGGAAATCCATGTCTGCAGTAGACTCCATAGATTTATTTCAGATAGATATTCTCTTAATTAAATGGGGGACCTTCAAACAATAATAGGGATAGTTATCAAAATTAGTGTTTGTCTAAAACATTCATGAACCAATGTCCTTTTTAAATGTCTATTGTCAAGACTGACCATTTCTTTAGGTAAGATATTTGACCATTAGGGAATATAATAAATGAATCCACAAGAATTTTTGAATTTCACACTTGGCATTTCACAGTAGGGATCCAGGCTCAGAAAACACTTTCATGTTCTGACATTTATTAACACAAAGGAATTTAAGTTAACTATTGATGTTCTGCCACCAAAGGATAAACAGAACTCTGGTTCATTAATTTGCTGATTGTTTTTCCTTGGTACAGCCTGTGACTTTTTATTTGTAAGTAGAACTGGAAACATTTATTTGATTACTGTAGGAGCGAATGATGCAAAACTTACTGGGAGTTTTGTGTTCTAATGATTTCTGAGAAGAACTTGCAAGACAGCTTTAAAAGATTGCTTTGAAGAAACTAAGCTGCTTTGAAAGCTGGAAGTTAAGCTGCTTTTGATGAGAGACCATAAACTGGTTGGTTTTACTTGTTGAAATGTTTTTTTTTAAATGCCTCAGATATTTTTTCATATGCTTAAAAATACAAATAATTTCAAAATCCCTGTTGGAGATAAGTGAGCCCATGGAAAATTTTAGCCATAGTGCTGAATGTTTGAGAAAAATATGTAATGGAAAGCAGAGTTACAAATTAAACTGTTAACATTAACCAAGACCTCAGTTATAATGGGTGCCTAACCTACTTCCAGAGTGTTCATTAACTCTTTCAGTCTACTAGCTACTCTACTTTAACACCTAGGAAAACCAGAGAATGAGATCTGTCACTCAGGAATTTCTGAGAGCTCCATCAAAATTCTTCAGATCATTAATCGAGTTAGATTAGATCAATTTAAATAACTAGAGGTTTTCTAATGTTTCCAGAATGCTGTTGTTTGCTCACCAGTTTGAGAAGCGAAGAGTTCATCTCTTTTTCTAAGGTCTATCACAGCTTTCATAAACACTTAGGTCTTAGGAGGAAAACTTTTAATCAACATTCATTGAGCACTTACTGTATACTTTGGTTGTCTCTTTACACTATCACACAGTGTCTCCTCCCTGCATAATGACATTGGTGTTTAAAGAAGATGAATCTGGCAGTTATGTGCTGAATGAATTGTAGATAGAATGAATGAGGAAAATATCTAGAAAGCTATTCTTGTCATCAGAGGACGAGGCTTTGGACTGGAGTTGTGGCAATGGAGATGGAGAGGAAGAGTGGGCATAAGAGACGTTTTGAAGGAACATGCCCAGTGAGTTTGGGGGATCAAAGGGAGTGAAGGAGACAAATGATTCAGAGACAATTTATCAAGTGGGTGATTGGAGGAATGGTCATACTGCAGACAAAGAAAGAGAATCTGGAAGTGGGAATTAGTTTGGAGGAGAGGGGAAATATTAAATTCAGTTTGGGACATACTGTATTTAAGGTGATAATAGAGCAGATAGGTAGAAATATCCAATAAACAGAAATATGGAACAGGAACTCAAGGTATAGACAGATAAAGATAGATGGGTAGATAGATAGATAGATAGATAGATGTGTATATGTATATATGGGCATATACACATATACATACACATATATCTTTAAGAGTCATCCACATAGAGTTCAATAATATGCGTTTAACAAGCATTTATTATTATGTGCCAGGCCCTATGTTAAGTAAAAAAATACAAATATACACAAAAAGACAGTTCTAGGCCTCAAGGAGCTTGCATTCTAATAGGAGAACACAACCTATAAAAGGAACTGAAAATTAAGGGAAAGGACAAGTAACCTAGGGGAGGTGAGGGGAGAGGTATGGGAAACCATAGTGGAAATCCACAGCGTTAGTAGGGGAGACAGGAAAGGAATGGAGATGTGAGCATGAATGGCCTGAGAATTTCCTCAAAATAGAAGTCCCAGGAGGAACTTACCAATGGGAAAAGAGGGCCACAGAGAAAGCTGGATCTTCCAGGATAAGAAAGCTGAAGCACAGTAGAAAAATCTGGAGAGTCAGGAACTAAGCTGGGTGTATGGAGCGAGCGCAGCTGGCCTAAGGACTTCCTGAAAATGGAGATTCCAGTAGATACTCAGAATTAGAGCTATAAATATATATATAAAATAAATTTATAATTTGTATTATAAATATATTGTTATTGCTTATAATATAAATTATTATAGAAATATAATTTAATATATAATATATTCATATAAATTATCATATAAATATAATTTATATTATATCATCCACATAGAGGTAATAACTGACACTAGGAAATTGGATTATTTGGAGCCTGGGGAGGGTTTACTGATCTCCCATAGAACCCCCTGCCTCCAAAACACATCCCTTCCCAGACCTGACTTAGCAGACTCTGGAAATGATTAAGTTAAAAACATTTTGTGAATGGAGCCTGAACTCTCTAAGACTCTTTAAGGATAAGACGGAGCTTCTAGTCAAAGTAGGATGTTTCATAGGAAGATTCACTTTGATACAACTCGCTCTCTTCACGGAAACCCTGACTGATGTCGCTTTTCCATCCATTACACAATCATAGATTTAGAGCTGGAATGAAATTCAAATATCATCTAGTTTAACTCGCTCACTTTACAGATCATGAAATGGAGACCCAAAGAAATAAACCAATTTTCCCAAAGACTCACAGCAAGTGGTTGAGGTAGATTTTGAATCCAGACCCTTGGATTCCAAGAACAGTACCCTGCCCCATAGTAGCAGTACTCACTCATGCCTTCCTAGTTTTTTTTTCCTTTCTTTGATCCTGGCATTAATCCTATCTCTGCTTGTCCTTTCTGTCATCCATGTACTTCTCCATCTTGTAGAGAAGCTTTTCCCTGCCTCTTCTTGTCTTGGGATCTAACTTGTCCACACTCATACCTGTACTTAATTCCCTGACTCAGATTACCTAGCATTAACATTTAGGTTTCTTGACCAAGTGTCTGCTATGATCCTACAGTAATGAAATTTAATTCATTTCAACAAGCCTTTATTAAGTGCTTTCTACATCCCAGGTACTATAATAGGTTCTAAAGAAAAAAAAGATAAAAATTAAGGACTCCCTTCCCTCAAGGAGCTTACACTCTAGTGGGAAGAAACAACATGAACAGAGATGAGTAAATATGAAATATATGGAAAACAGATAAAGAATAATATTAAGGGACAAGGAGAACAATGACAACTGGGAGATTGGGATTAAGAAAGACTTTATAGAGGAGTGATCTGAGCCTTGAAAAGAGTTAGAGATTCCTGAAGTAGAGGTGGTGAGGAGAAATATTGCAGGCATAGAGGACAGTCTGTACAAAGGCAGAAAAATGTGGAGGATGGAATGTTTTGTACAGGGAACAGAAAATAGATTCATTTGGCTGAAATACAGTGTTGATGAGGAGAATAATGTGAAATCAGCTTGGAGAGAGAGGTTAGAGCCAGAGTGAAACACACCTCTCTGTCTTATAATGCCTGCTTCTTTCCTCATAGTACTCAGGTGCATATATTGAACCACACCCACCCAGTCTTCTCAGATAAATCCTAAGGACTAGACCTGAGCCAGCCTCCTCAGTTCAACCTATCCCTAGTAGAGAGATAACACAAGTCTTGGGGAATATCACAGTTTGGGGTCATGAAGAGGAAGACGAGCTTCTGTATATAGAGAACAGCAAGGTCACACAATAGGTCACATAGATAGGACAATTGTCCCAAACCAGTGACCAAGGTCCTTCGTGCTTGGGCAGGATATGAGAAATATACTAAAAGGAGGGAAGAGGGCATGGGTTCCTTTATAGATTCAGGAGCAGTTTTTTTTTTTTAGATCCTTCACTATTGCCAAATAGTTACATAGCAAATGCAGTCCAAAGTCCAAATGCAGCACACTGATTGAGCTCAGTGAGTTGAGGTAGCCAGATGCATAGAAATGATCACCTGCAATGGGTAGATTCTATCTGCTGGTTTATCCACCAGCCATCAAGTGAATGAATAGACAGGTGCCATTTTGCGAGGTTCTGTGGGTTATCTGACCCACCCTGCTCCATAGCACTTGGTGGCAACAGCTACAGCTGAGTTGGTGGTGGTTCACTCCCTCAGCAATCAGGGAGGTCAAGGGTACAAGGAGAACAAGCATGAACATGCCAAGCCATACCTGACAATTGTAGCCTAGAGATACTGACAGTGAGCACAAAGAAGCCAAGTTGCAGCAGGAGAATTAGAATCCATGTAATGTCATAAACAAGCCAAGAGGAGAGAATTTCGACAAGGTGGTGTGTTAAAAGCTTACAAAGGTCATTTGTAGATCTTAGGAAAAACAGTAACAGAAACTGTAAGAGGAGACTACCTGAAGAATTATCTTACCTAATTAGAGTTTTCAACTAATTCAAGGAGTCCCCATCCTCTCAACATGCTGGCTACAAAGCTTTTATTATGCCACAAAATGACAGGCACTGGGGAAAACAGAGATCAATTATTTACTAATTTAAATAATTAAAAGTGTCTGAGAAACAGCTTAATATCCTGTCTGCTTTAAGAAGGTATCCTGCTTACATAGATAGCTTCTTAAGTTTCATCAGTAGGAAAGTTGGCCAACCACTTAGGCTTTAAAATAAAGGATCTGTGTTGGCAATTTTGGTTTTCGAATAGTACCTGTAGTAAGCTAAAGTAAGATTATTATTTTTCCTCCAAGAAATTTTTAAAAAGACTTTATTAATTAACTTGGGCACTTCAATTGCCTTTCTGATCCCCCAACCTTCAAACGTCATCAAACCTGTACTTGACAAATTCTGCTTTCACTCTTTCCTTCCCCAGACTCCTCCTCTCATACTTCTAATGACCCGGTATTCTCTGAAGCAATGGTTTCCCTTTCGCACTCATGTCTTGCTGTGACAATTTGTAAAAACAAACAGATCATCCCAAAACAACTTCACCTTAAACCTCCATACCTGCCTTTGGGCTCTGCCCTAACTCTGCTGATAAGCCCATCCCCCAGGCTTCCACCATTCCTACTTCTTTCTCAAGATTACTGCCTAATTATACACATGCGTGCGCCGTGCACACACACACACACACACACACACACACACACACACACACACGCATGAGCAAGCGAGCACATGCTTGTGTGTGTGTGTGTGTATACAAATAAAATCTTGTATGCATAGTTGTCCATCCACCCCACCCCTGTTAGGAGAGTTCATTGAGGACAAGAAACTTATTTTGGTGTTGTTTTTTTTTCTGATTCTTAGCACTTTGTCTATTTCTGTAGCATTTAGTGAAAACAGCAGTGACCAAGTGGGTTGTCCACTAGTATTTTAGCACTGGTTTGGTTTGGTTTTGAGCTAAGCTGTAAGTTAAAAGCAAATAAGTGGTAAAGAAGAAATAGCCAAGGTGGGGGGTGGGCGTGGGGGTGTTCTAAGGACCTAGGTTCTAATCTCATCTCTGCTGGGTGGACATAAACTAGTCTTTGTCTAGTCTTTAAATCTATTTCCTGATACATTATTGTTTTTCATCCTTCATTCTCAAAGAGGACTAATGACATTACAAGGGCCATGTCTTGACATGTGCATGAATTGGATTTAAGCAAAGCAGAGCTGCAAAAAATCACCAGCTTGATTCTCTTTCCTGAGTCACTGGAGTCTAATGGTAAGACAACAGTCAGGACAGCTGGTGGTGGCTCTCCTCATATATAAAGTGATAGGGACAATAATAATTGTAGTTACCCACCTCATCAAGTTGCTCTGAAGAGCATTTGTGCAAATCAGCTCACAAAACTGAAAGTGATAAATAAATGTGAAATTATTAGTTTCCAGAGATAACAATGGAGAGTTCAGTGCTCTCCATTTTCTCACCCAGTCTTCCATTGACTAGCTGCCAATAGCTAGGAGTTGGAGCTTGAAGTCATAAAGTCTCAGATTTGCAGAAGGTATTCAAACTATATGGTCATCAAACTCCTTATTTTCCAGGATAGCTGTGCAACACAAGGTGTTGTAAGCAACTAATGCATCATTAACAAATTGGTAAATAAGCTTCACATATAGGAGATAATTAGTTAATTAATTTTCTCATAAACCCTTATATAATCTTCCAAATTTCTTGAGTCTATGATAAACCACAAGTGATAGGATATCAATAAATCAATGAATTCATTTATTCATTCAATAAATATTTATTGAGGAGCTCCTCTATGTAGAGCACCATATAAAGAGCCGTGTCAGACTGGGGAGGAATAGAAGACACAGTCCCAGTCTTGGATAAGCTTGTTCATAATCTGGTTGGGGAAGCAAAACTTACTGGAAATAAGAAAATAACAAAGCCATATGTGAGTGAGGGTATGATCATTAGCGATACTGAGCCCAGAACAATGGCGGTAATGGTTCCTAATGTGCCAAACCACATCTGGGGTTCTACGTTCTATGTTCAGAAGTTCTACATATTCAAAAAAATACCATATATTTTTTTTTTGCTTTTTGTTGTTGCTGTTGTTGGAGGGGGAGAGGACAGGGCAATTGGGGTTAAGTGACTTGCCTAAGGTCACACAGCTAGTAAGTGTTAAATGTCTGGGGCCGAATTTGAACTCAGGTCCTCCTGACTTCAGGGTCCATGCTCTATTCACTGCACCACCTAGCTGTCCCTGGGCACCACATTTTAAAGAAGAAATTGATAAGCTCCAGGGTATCAAGAGAAGGACAACAAAGATGGTGAGGGAGCTTGAAAACAGCATCAGTTAAAGAGATTTGGGATGTAAAGACTAAGAAGATTTTGGGAGGAAGAGTGACAAAAATTTCAGAATCCCTGAGTGATGGAGCTATAATGGATCATGGAAATTATTTAGTCATTACCTCTCAACTTACTAAACAATCTTTTATCCTTCTCTATAGGGGCAGCTAGATGGCTCAGTGGACAGAGTGCTGGGTCTGAAGGACCCTTCCTGATGTCAGATCTGGCTTCAGACACTTATTAGCTTTGTGACCCTGGGCAAGTCACTTCACCTTGTCTGCCTCAGTTTCCCCATCTGTAAAATGGGTTGGAGAAGGAAGTAGCAAACCACTTCAGTATTTCTGACAAGAAAACCCCAAATGGGGTCACAGAGAGTCAGACACACCTGAAAACACTGAACAGCAGCCTCATTTTACAGATAAGAAAAGTGATACCCAGAAAGCAAAGGCTACAAAAGCCATACTTCTCACAAGACTATTACTGGCCCCACTCTTCCTGCCATGGCTTGGAAAATCCTTGGCAACTGAGACCTAATATAGGTATTTAGTACCTGGGAGCTTTTCTCCCATGGGGAGACCTGAATAATTCTTCAAGCTTTGACTAGAATGGTTGTTCCTTCTGTGTGTGGACATTTTGGTTGCTAAAAGTGAAAAAAAGAACATTTATATAAAGAAAACTGATTTTTAGAAACACAACCTCTCAGATAAAACATTAAGGAGAGACACCGGCTGTTCTGAGGATGTAACAGAGAACCGCCTCGCAGATAAATGTATTGAGAGGACCTGCTTATAGGCAGAGCAATGACAGGTAAAAGTATCTGAAGGACATTGTGTTTGGTCCATCTCCTCGTTTGCATGTGACTGTTTTCAGAACTTTCAAGATTAAAACTGAGAAATTCCAGATCAAAGAAACATTTGGAGACTAGACCAAGTGGCTTCCCTTGTTTGAGCTAAAATGCACCAATAATGAAGTCTTCCTGCTTTTAGCATGACTGGCTCATCTGTCTCTTTTGTGCTGTCCTCTAAATCCCAAGGCAGCTGTAAGAGACTGGGGCATGCTATCATGGAGAAAAGGGATTGCACTTGCTTTGCTGAGCCCCAGAGAACTGTGAGCAATGGGTGGAAGTCGGAAAAGCATATTTAGACTTGATGTCAGGGAAAACTCCCCAGCAATTAGAGCTCTCCAAAAGTGCCTTGAGAAGAAGTAGGTTAGCAGGGCTTCCAAAGGAGGCTGTCTGTCCACTCATTAAGAGTGTTGTAGAAAGGTTTCTTGGATGATACCTTCTGGAGTAGGTGATCCCCAAAGTCTTTTCCAACTCTGAAATTCTATAAAAAGCTAGGTATGTATAAAAGTAGAGATGAGTGATCAGAGTAGGGGAGGGTTAATCAGAAAAGGCTCTGTTTTGAGGCAAAATTTCAAGCAGAGGAAATAGCTGGCTTGCCAGACTGGAAGAGTAGATTTTCACACTATTTTTAGGCTTAAATTAAATGGAATTTCACAGGCTCTCAGAACTGTCACCCTGTGTTGGTGTAGGGAGAAGGCATTGCCCAATGGAAGAGGTAACCTGGGGGCTTAAGTATAGGCAATCACACACGCTTAATCTCTTAGGAAAGTATCACTGACAAGGAAAGTAAGCAATGTTCATGCTTGCTGATTTGAAGCAAAATTACATAAAGAGTTGGACTAGGCATGAGAAGACCTGGGTGTTAGTCCTGGTGGCCCTGCTACTTACTGACTACCAGACCTTGGACAAATCACTAAACTTGTCTGGTCCTCAGGTTTCTCAACGGTAAAATGAAAGGTTAGGCCTAAACAATCTCTAATGTCCCTTGCAGCCCCAACATTGTGGATCAGAAGTATTCTTTCAAGGAAACAAAGCCCTCTTAATAGCATTTGCCAGATTTCTCAGGTATAGCTAGGTGGCATAGTGGATAGAATGCTAAGCCTGGAGCTGGAAACACCTGTGAATTCAAATCCAGTCACAGGCACTCAGTAGCTGAGTAAATACATTTAATCCCCAATTGCTTCTATTTCCTCATCTGCTAGTGGAGATAATAATGCCACTTACCTCCAGGATTGTTGTGAGAAACAAATGAATTATTTTTTGTAAAGCATAGAGAATTATGTCAATTTTAACTATTATGAATACTCTCTTCACCTGTCACAGCCCCTCATCTCAGGAGCAGAGAAGGGACTAAACTAAGCTGATAGGAGAAAATAAATTAGTACATTTTCTGATTTCAACTATATCTCTATGGAATATCCCTTAATAGATATCATAGAAGCAACCTTGTAAAGTTATACACTCATGCAAGTTGTCTAGACTAGGCCCTTTTGCCCAGAGGAAGTGAGATACTGAACATAGTGACGGATGAATGTCCGTGAGCACAACCCTGTCTCCACAGGAATTCGGCTCTATCTGCTTAGTCTAAGACTGGTGCATTTGTAAAAGACTCCAGCCTTCAAGAGCCAGTCATCTCCCTGGACCACTCTGGTTTCCTGGGATTCTGCTGCACAGAAACATTTGTAACTCTGCTTACCTCACCAGAACAAAGTCTTTTCAATAAATAAATGTTAACAATGGCTACATGCCATAATCCAATCCAAGTCTCATCATAGCTGATGGTAGCTCTACCCTCTATTCCTTGAATTCTCAGAACCTGTCTAGCTTAGCAAGTTTCCAGCATGAAATGCTATTTTTCCCTAAATCATGTTGCAAAAGCAATGAGTTTTATAGGAACAACCGCTTTAATGTGACGTCTCTCAAACTAATTTGCCCATGGAACATTTGAGGGTTTGAAATATAGTGATGGGATCTGAATGTTCTAGCCCAGGGCAGTTGTAGGGATATCGATTTGCCAAGAACTTACAGGGATGAGGGATTTGAGGAAATTGGAGCAAAATAAGGAAATCGAGCTCTTATGTAAATTTAAACATACATAATTACATATTTTATATTTTTGAAGGGAAAATATAACTTAGATCAACATTTTCTCATAGAAGATTTTCTCATGAAGACATTACTGTTGCATGTGATACAAAGGTTCTGCCACACATGATTCAGTCCAATTTAACAGATATTTATTGAGTAGCTATTACATGCAAGACACCAGGGAGGTGCTTGTCAGGAAGCTATAAAAAAAGACAAAATCTTCGACCTGAAATTGCTTAGAATAAAAATTCAAAGAGAGGACCACAGCATGGATACAGATAAGTATTGCACAAAGCAAGGAGAAAGAGAGAGCAGGCAAAAGGCTGAAAATATTTGAGTTGCTCAGGGACTCACAGAGAACTAGGTGAAACAATAGAAGGAGTTCTGGATATGGAGTCAAGAAGATCTGAGTTCGAATTCTGCCTTAGCTACTTTTCTTATTAGCTGTTAGGTTCTGGGGAAGTCATTTAACCTCTGTAAAATGGGAATAATAATGCATCTGCCTCCTAGGGTTGTCTTGAGGCTCAAATGAGATCATATATGTAAAAAGCACTATATAAAGACTGGCTGTTGTTATTATGAAATGTAAGAAGTGAAAATCCATTTGATTTGTGAAGAATAAGGCAGGAAAAAAAAGTAAGACAGAAAAGAAGGAATATGTTCCCATGGGGGTAAGAGGGAGGGGGAGAAAATTTGAAACTCAAGGAATTATTGTAAACTAAAAGTAAATAAATAATAGCAAATAAATTTACTAAAAGTAAATAAATAAATTCTTTTTAAAAGAAGGAATGTGTTCCAGGTATCAGGAAGGAGACATGAGCAAATTCACAGAGGTCATGCTTAGGAAATTGTTAAGTCTGACTGAGAGCTCTTGGACATGAGTAACACAGAAAAGAGATAGAAAGTTAGACTGGAATGATTACGGATAGTTTTGTCTGTCAGGAAAATAGCGTTTTTATTTCATCTTATGGGAAATTGGGAATCACTGAACAGGAGAATAACAATGTCAGAACTTTAAATTAGCAAGATTATTTTGTCATCTGTATGGAGAAGAGGAAGAGGGGATAGTCAGGGAAGCCAGTGAAGAGAAGAAAGAAAATGCCTTTGAGAACAGTGACTCCTGATTCATTTTTTTCTTTGTATATTCAATACCTAGCCCCATCCATCTCTGGTACATCCTAGAGGCTTAATAAAGGTTAATCACATTGAATCAAAAGTAAGTTATTAGCAACAATCTAGACAAGAGGTAACGAGGACCAAAACCAGAGCGGCCGCTGAGTGAGTGGAGATGTAGGAAGGGAGGCAAGAGATGCTTTGGAAATAAGATTTCTAGGACTTGGCAACTGATTGGATGTGGTACCAGTGAGGGAGAGGGAGAATCAAAGACGGCACAACATTTTCTAATCAGGGTGACTGAGAGGGTGATGGAGCCATCGACACAACTGGGGGAGACAGGAGGCAGGGGGATAGGTTTGATAAGAGGGGTGGAGGGAGACCGTGGGCTTAGCCGCTTTTGACAAAGGAGTTAATATGGAATCCAGGACTGGGAATTGCAAAATATCAAGTCGACAGTTCACTTTGGGTAAGCTCTGTTAAACTCTGGTTTTGTTGTTGTTATTTTTTAAGCCTCTGAGGTATCATGTGGGAGCTTCAGTTGCTGCTTGAGCTGCTATTTTTAGTCAGCCCTGCATGGGACTGAGCTAGCCACCAGGTGCTGAAGCTAGCAGACCGGCTGCTGCTTCAAGGGACATTTTTAGCAGGGCCAGCCATCTCACACACACACACACACACACACACACACACACACACACACACACACACACACACACACACTGGTGCAGTGAGACTTTATGTAACATGTAATATATTATTTTCCTAACGTTATACATTTTATAGAAGAAAATTTCTCTACATGGGCAGTCCCCAGTTATAGACAGGGTCACATTCCAAACATTCATTTCTATGTCAGTTGTTAGGAGCTTGGAATTTATTTTCTCATAGGAAACAATGCCAAATTATCCAAGAGGCAAAGCAGGCACATGCCTAGGGGCCTCCAGCACCTCAAGGTTAGCAAAAGCATTTAACCTGTGTCCCTGCCCATCCTGGTGAAGAACTTTGCCTCTTCTGACTCCTGACTTCCCAAGATGAGAGTATGGGAACCACAGATTTATAGGGTTTTTTTGGTTCCTTTGTTTTGGGGAGTTTTTTAGTTTATTTTTTTTGTTTATTTTTAGTAACCGAAAAGAATCATCGAGATCATCTAGTCCAGGGTTCTCATTTTACAGATAAGGAAGCTGAGGCCCACCCAGCTTAAATGACTTATATGGTATCATCTCCTTCTCTGGCAGCCTATGCCCTGCAGTGGTTAGAGTATTGGCCTTGAAACAGAAAGGCGTGAGGTCAAATCTTGCCTCAGACACTAGCCACCTGTGGCAAATTACTTAACCACTGTTTGCCTCAGTTTTCTCATCTGTAAGATGCAATTGATAACAGAACCTAGCTCCCACAGTTGTGGTGAGGATCAGTTGAAATACTATTTGTACAAAGCACTTGGTGAAGTACCACGCAGACAGTAGGCGCTGTATAAATGCATAGTCTTCTTGCTCACTCTTCCCCACCCCAGCCAGGAACCCAGATCCACTTATTTTGAGTATGAGAGAGATGACTAACCAAGGAGGAACCTGTGAAGCAGGATTAGGTAGGGGATAGGA
The DNA here is from genome assembly GCA_028646575.1 of Pseudocheirus occidentalis. Lineage (NCBI taxonomy): Eukaryota > Metazoa > Chordata > Mammalia > Diprotodontia > Pseudocheiridae > Pseudocheirus > Pseudocheirus occidentalis. The sequence continues at coordinate 218 of JAQQSW010005584.1, read as the reverse complement.
ACCCTTCCTATCAAAAGGACCAGGTCTAGAAAGAAGGAAAAAATGGCAGTGAAAAAATGACCCATTCTGTAAATAATTGCATACCTTTTGACCCAGTAATACCACTTTGGGGGTTGTATCCCAAAGAGATCACAGAAGTGGGAAAAGGACCCACATGTACAAAAATATTCATTGCAGCTCTCTTTGTGGTGGCAAAAAACTGGAAACTTAGGGGATGC
>JAQQSW010005583.1:0-14155 GCA_028646575.1 Pseudocheirus occidentalis | reverse complement strand
TAACCATGCTTCATCATCACAGTTAAGAACCGGACAATTACTTTGGAGCACGGCCTAATGAGAACCTGGTGTTTCCCTCGCTTTTCAGCATTGTTGATGCTTTTGAGAGCATCTGCCAGGACATTCATGCGCACCATGGTGGAAGCGCTGCAAGATGGCGGAAAAGCGAACAGAATCATCTTATAACAGAATTATTATTCTTTCTATAGTCTGTCATGCTCTGTCATGTTTCCTCTGTTTCCATTCTTTGTCTTATTATTATGGCTCCTACTTTATACATAAAATTTTCTCAAATTAAATTCCTTTTACCAAAAGGATAAACCACATTCTTTTTTATTTCCCAGTAATCCCCAGCCTGCCCGGCTGTATTCTTCAACAACTTGTACCTTCGCTCATTTAGCACTTTGCTGAATAGATCGACAGATGAGATTCTTAGTGTTCTAGTAAACAAGGAAAGTCTACTTGAAACAGAAAGGCTGTAGTTTTAAAATCCTTTATGTAAAACTGTGGAAATTTACATCGGTGTACTGGAGCATTAAAAGGATGGAGGCCGACTGGACTAAATGCCCTTATTTCCAGGCTTTCACACCAGAACTACTCCTCACGTAGGGTAATCACATGAAGTTTTATTTTTGTTTGTAAAAATATTCATGATAATGTAAATCATTCATGATTCAGAAAACCAGAAAGGGAAGATTACTATGCCTTAGAGGAAGAATAAACAAAATCATGTTAGGATCATAGGATTTAGTGATGGAAGGGGCATTAACAACCATATATTTTAATGCCCTTGTTTCATAGCTTAGAATCTGAAGCCTGGAAAGGGGATATAACACGTCCAAGAACACAGAGGTAGCAAGCAGTGTATCTATAAACTGAATTCAGGTCCTGTGACATCAAAACTAGGACTTTTCAGCCATCTCATACTGCTCAAGATTCAACTGGGATTCACCAAAAAGTTGAGTGTTGTGCCTCTAAACACAAAAAGTAGGATTTTTGTTTAACACGTAAAACACACACGCACACACCTTTAAGCATCAAAACACTTCAATTTTTTTTATTTTTACAAAGAAAACTTTCTAAAATAGATTGCCTGTATTACCTTTAAAAGAAAAATACATTCAAAACAAAGAACTATTCTACTGAATGTATCTAATGAAGTCCTATTCTGATGCCTTAGATTAGTGATTCAAGTTCTCAAAGACAATTTCACCTCTGGGAGACTATGTGAAGTTGGAAAGACTTAAAGCACAGGACCAGACAGTGCTACTGTCCAAAGAGCAAACTGCGTTTATAGAGGGTTGTGACCATAATGTTAGACACCAAATGATGGGGTCATTTTTTTTTGTCCACAACAACTCATACATGTATAGAAAATATGGAACAGTTGCAGTCTTCGATTACTCCAGGAAAATCACATTAATATAGTCAAGGATTTTTTTAAGTACTATAGAATTATGGCAATGGGAGGCAAAGTCAAGATTGCAGCACAGAAGCAGGAAAACTCCATAGCTGCCCCCATAACCACCTCAAATACCTATAAAATATGACTCTAAAGAAATTTTGGAGCTCCAGAACTCACAAAAGTACACAGAAACAAAGCTCAAACTGGAAGCAGCCCAGCAGGTGGGACAGGAAGGGTTCATTGCAGTGCACTAGGAGCCAAAACCAGCCCGGCCTGACTGGGGCTGTCAGGACAAGCCGCAGCTGGAGCTTTAGGGAGACTGGATCACCAGCAGCTGTGGCAATTTCCAGAATTATCAACCCATAAGAAACAAAGACTAAGTGAAAGGTCAGTAGAATTTGGCTAAATCTGGGGGAGAAAAACAGGTCTGGACATCTGTTGCCAGGGCAAGAAAGGAGCAAAAGCTGCAGCCCTGCAGCTGCCTCCACTTGGCTGCTTCAGAAGCTCCTGGCCTGCAGACTGCAGGCGGGCCAAGCCATCCTTCAGAGGTTAAGTGCTCTGGCCTTAAGCTGCCTGGATCAGGATTGTGGTGTTGGGTGGTGGTCCTGGGGTGTGTTTTCAATAAGCCAAAGCTGGTGGGGGCTGCAGAGACGGCAGCCTCCTAATAGCTCTAGCAGTTGCAAAAACCCCAGCAACTTGGGATAAAGCTGTCCCCTCTGGAAGCAGAGTTCTACTGAGCCTAAAAGTCAAGTAACTGACTGGCAACATGAGCAGGCAAAGGAAGCAAAGTAAGAACAGCAATCCAACTTTAGAATCCTTTTTGGGTGACAAAAAGGATCAAAGCATGGAATGGGAGGAAGACAACAGAGTCAGAACGCCCACACCAAAAGCTTCTGAGAAAAATGTAGACTTCCTACAAGCCATAGAGCAGCTTAAGAAGGATTCTGAAAACCAAATAAGAGAAGTGGAGGAAAAAAAAATGATGCAAGAAAATCATGAAAAGAGAGTCAACAACCTGACTGAAGAAAATAACACCTTAAAAAATAGACTAACTTAAATGGCAAAAGAGGCCCAAAAAGCTAATAAGGAGAAGAATGCCTTAAAAAGTTGAATTTGTCAGATGGCAAAAGAATCTCAAAAGCTGACTGAAGAGAATAAACCCTTCAGAATTAGAGTGGAGCAAATGGAAGCAAATGACTTTATGAGAAATCAAGATGCTATTAAACAGATCCAAACACATGAAAAAATAGAAGACGATGTGGAATATCTCCCTGAAAAAAACACTGAGCTGGAAAACAGATCCAGGAGAGACAATTTAAAAATTATTGGATTACCTGAAAGCCATGATAAAAAAAAAAAGAACCTAGAAATCATCCTTCAAGAAATTCTCAAGGAAAACTGCCCCAATATTTTAGAACCAGAGGGCAAAATAGAAACTGAAAGAATTCACCGATCACCTCTTGAAAAAGATCCCAAAAAGAAAATTCCTAGTAATGTTATAGCCAGGTTCCGGAGTTCCCAGATCAAGGAGAAAGTATTACTGGCTGCCAAGAAGAAACAATTTGAATACTATGGAAACACAATTAAGATAACCCAGGACCTAGCAGTTTCTACATTAAAGGACTGAAGGGCCTGGAATGTTACTCCAGAGATCAAGGGAGCAAGGATTAAAACTAAGAATCACCTACTCAGCAAAACTGAGTATAATGTTCCAGGGGAAAATATGGTAATTCAATGAGGTAGAGGACTTCCAAGCATTCTTGATAAAAAAAAACCAGAACTTGAATAGAAAATTTGACATTCAAATACAAGAAGTATGAGAAGGTAAACATGGAAAATAATTCATAAGGAACTTATCAAAATCGAACTATTTATATGCCAACATGGAAAAACGATAATTGTAACTTATGAAACTTTGCTCAGTATGAGGATAGTTGAAGGGAATATGTATATGTGTATGTATATGTATGTGTATGTGTATGTGTGTCTGTGTATATATATCTATTCAGGAGGGTATATATGTGTAGGAATACATATGTGTGTGTGTATATGTGTACATAGACAGAGGGCACAGAATCAATTGAATAGGATGGGATAATATTTTAAAAGGTGAAACTGAGATGTGGGAGAGGAATAGTATGAGAGGAGACAGGGAGAAACCGAATGGAGTTAATCCTCTCATACAGAAGAGGCAAGGGATAACTGTTACAATGGAGGGGAAGAACAGGAAGGCAAAAGGGAAAGGTTCAACCTTACTCTCGTTGAATTTGGCTTAAGGAAGGAATGACACACTCTACATAGGGTATCTTGGCCTACAGGAGAGTAAGGGGGAAGGTGATGAGAGGAGGAGTATGGAGGGAAGGGCAGGTTGGGGGGAGGGTTGTTAGAAGCATACACTTTTGTAAAGAAACAGGGACAAAGTAGAGAATAGAACAAGTTGGGGGTGAAATAGGAAGGAGGGAAATATACAGGTACTGGGGTAGGGAGATCCATCCTGCCATCCCGCAAAGTCAGAGGGGTGATAGGGGAGGACATAGGAGGACATAGCAGATTGGTAGGAGGCGGTCTACAGTGGGATTGCTGTTTTGGGGTTGTGGGTAGGAGAAAGACAGGGAAAAAATTTGTAACTCAAAATTTCATGGAAGTGAACAATGTAAACTAAAAATAAACAAAAGTTAAAAAAGAACTATGGCAATGGAACCCTTAGTGATGATACAGGTTTGTCATAACTTAATGCTATGCTGTGCTACACTATAGTGAAGTCCTTGAGGGGGTCACTGCAGCATGTGGGCACTTTGTTCCCAATCTAAATGGCTCCATAGTATTATGCTTTTAAAATTCTGGTATCTACTTGTAATAGTTTTTCTCTCTCTTCCTCTAAAATACATTTCTTTCTTCTCACTACTATGAACTTCATGGCATCCATTTTGGCTGTTACAAGAACTGTTTTATTTAATTTTTCTTGGTTCTTAGCTACAGTCCAGTCAGGTACATTTTAGATAGGAGGTAAAGAGAAAGGATCTCAAACCATTAAAAGTCATTTGTAGGGCAAAACAAACTACTCAAAATTCTCCAAAATACAGTATTGACATGTCTAGAAATAAAATTTTTCTATTCTATCTTCATGATACAAAGTATAGGCATATGATCAAAATCTCAAGTATTTTAATCACCACTGCTCAAATTAACAAGAAATGAAATTGTATTTTTGTTCTAATAGGTAATCATATTTTGGTAAATGGATGAGATAATATGTAATCAAATTGAAAGTATTAGTCCTTTCCCAATTACCACATAAACTTCTCTCCCCCATAAGAATGAGAGGATAAACCAATATTATCAAAAACTATAAAAGTCAAAGCTTATTGTTAAAATGTCTTTAAGCCACAAGGGTAAAAATCATCTGATTCTGTTACTTCATTGTAGCAATATTACAAAATAACATCTAAAACACAATGATGCTTTTTGTTCCTTAAGGTATTGACAAATATAGAGATTTTCTAAAAGTGAAATGTAAAAAAGAGAAAAAAGCTGAAACTGAGTCAAATATCAAACTATATTTGGTTAACAACACTTGAGATATCAGATACCAAAATACTGTCCTGCTGGAAAAGTAGAATATTTATAAAACAAACTACAGTCTTTTTTCACACTTCTGAAAGTAGCTGATTCTAGAACTTATTTCAGAAATTTTGCTGCTCATTCAAATTGATTAAAAGTACTATTTAAAACTATATATGAAAACTTGAGGGGCAAAGCCAAGATGGAAGCATAGAAACAGGAAAATTCCATGAGCTCCCTCCACAACCATCTCACATACCTATAAAATATGACTCTAAACAAAATTTCAAGCTCCAGAACCCACAAAGTGACAGAGAGAAACAAATCTCTCACTGAAAGCAGCCCAGCAGGCCTACAGGAAGGGTCCATAGCAGCATGCTGGGAGCCAAGCACAGCCTGCATGAGCCGTGCAGTTTTAGCCTCAGGGCAACCCCAACCAGCAGTAGCCAGAACAGACTTCAAGAGAGTGACTCAACAGCAGCTCTGGTGGTTTCCAAACTAATCAACCTATGAACACCAAAAAGCAAGTAAAAGGTCAGTGTCGAACTCTGCTGGAACTGGGAGGGATACAAGAGCACTGCCCAGCCCCTGAACCCCTGGGTGAGAAGCAGCACACTGTGTGGCTGCTTCCAGAGCTCCTGGCCTGCAGATCATAGGGGGACCAAGCAACCATTCAGATGGTAATTATTCCTGCCTTAACTTGCTTGGATCTGGATCACTGTCTTGGGTGGATGTCCTGGGGTGTGTGGCCAGTGGGCCAGAGCTTGTGGGGACTTCAGAGAGGGCATTCAAATAATAGCTCCGGCAGGTGCAAAAACCCCAGCGACTTGGGATAAAGCTCTCCTCTTCTGAAGCAGAGTTCTACCGTGGCAAAGAGTTCAAAAGTCAAGTAATTGAATGGCAATATGAGCAAGCAGAAGAAGCAAAGCAAGCACAGCAATCAAACCTTAGATTTCTTTTTGGAGGACAAAAAGGATCAAAGTATGGAATGGGAGTAAGACAACGAAGTCAGAACTCCTGCATCAAAAATCTTCCAAGAAAAAAATGAACTGGTTATAGACCATGGAGAAGCTCAAAAAAGATTTTGAAAATCAAGTAAGAGCAGTGGAGGAAAAATTGGGAAGAGAAATGAGAATGATTCAAGAAAATCATGAAAAGTGAGTTAACAACCTGACTGAAGAAAACTGCCCTGATATTTGAGAACTAGAGGGCAAAACAGAAATTGAAAGAATTCACCAATAACCTCTTGGAAAAGTTCCCAAAAAGAAAACTCCTAGGGATATTACAGCCAAATTCCAGAGTTCCCAGGTCAAGGAGAAAATATCACAAGCAGCCAAGAAGAAATAAATTGAATATTATGGAAACACAATCAGGATAACACAAGATCTAGCAGCTTCAACATTAAGGGATTGAAGGGCTTGGAATATGATATTCTGGAAGGAGCTAGGATTAAAACTAAGAATCATCTACCCAGCTAAATTTAGAATAATGTTTCAGGGGAAACTATGGTCATTCAACGCAAACAGAGGACTTTCAAGCATTCTTGCTGAAAAAAACAGTTGAATAGAAAATCTGACACTCAAACACAAGAAGCATGAGTAGGCAAACAGGGAAAAGAAATCATAAGGAACTTATTAAAGTTGAACTACTTACATGCCTACATGGAAAAACTATAATTGTAACTTATGAAACTTTTCTCAGTATGAGGATAGGTGAAGGGAATACAAATATATATATATATATTATATACACACACACACACACATATATATACATATTTATGTATACATATATATAAGCGGGTATATGTGCTTATAAATACAAGTAAAAACTCAATGATTCATCAAGAAATTGGTTTTCTGTTTAAAAGAAAAAAAAAATGCTCCTTGTTTCTATTACTAATTTGAGACAAATCTTTTTCTTTGAGCAAAAATAAGTGGTTTGCTTATACTGAAATTAGCTTCACTGAGAAACCCACAGAAAGCCTATCAAGTCTGCATATTTTTTTTTGTTCTCTTGGATCCAGCTGCTCTGCCACTAAGTAGCCTTTCTCATCCTTTAACATTGATCAGATTTCTGTGTATCACCCTATGCAAGCCTTGATGTCATCTACTGACTCTAGATCACTCTCCTTCCTTCCTTCTTCCCTCCCTCCTGTACTATGTTCACAACCCTCCTTTCTCCCATTAAACCCTGTTCTTATACCTGAGGGCTTTGATAATTATCTAGCTGTTAACCTTCTGTCAAATTCAATTCCCATGACTTTAATTCTATCTACAAGCATATTCAATCATTAAAGTAATTGATAGATTACCAATGTCTCAGCAGTTTTTAACAAAATCAACCCCTCTCCTTCTCCCTGGATTTTCTCTCTTCTACTTCAATTTTTATGATACTGTCTCTCCGTTTTCCTCCTGTCTGTCTGATTACTACTTCTCAGTTTCCTGTGTTGGTTCATCATCCATCTTCCACTTAATAATTATGAATGTTTTATCTCCATATACCACCTCCTTTCCCCCACCCACAACTCTGCCCCTTGCCCCTCCAAGCAAAACCCTGGATTGGGCTCTCTCCTTCCATCCCTCTCATCCCTTCCCATGACTTCATTTAAGCACATATGCTTACACTTTGGTCCTGTATCACCAAGTGTCAGCAGTACCCTTCCATTAGCAGCTCAGACTCTACATCCTAAATCTAAATCTGACTCTTCTCCAAACTTTGTTATGTTATTAGGAACACAACAAAATCACCCTAATTCAAAACTTCAGTTATCCTTGAATCTCCTTTCTACTCCATCTCACTTTTAAATCCAATAAACTGTCAGGTCTTGTCCATTATGCCTCCAAAATATCTCTTGTAACCATTCTCTTCTTAGCTTTCACATGGCCATCACCCTGGCTCAGGGCCTTGGAGCAACTCACACCTTGACTAGTTTAAAAGCTTCCTGACTGACCTGTTTTAGGTCTCTTATCTTTGTAGTCCACAATGTACAAAGGTACTAAGTAATCTTCTTAAGGTATAAAGCTCACCATGTTGCTCCTTTGTTGGAAAACCTTTCCTATTATCTTTGGGATTTTAAAAATTCTTCAGCCTGCCATTTAAAGTCTTATATCATTTTTCTCCTATCTTTCCTTTCCAGCTTTATTTTATATTACTCCCAATGTTACAACCTGTATCATTTTAATCAAAATAAGACCACTAATTCCTCAACTTTTTTGTATCCATATATTTCTATGAGCCACCACCTGTCTGGAATGTATTCGCATCCTCCTTATTTCAGATTCTCAAAATCTCTATCTTTCTTCTAAGATTCAGTCCGGAAATCTCCTCCTTCATGATGCTGTCTCCAATCACCCTTACCAGTTGTCTATGGACTTCCCACCTTCAAACTACCTTTTATTTACTTATCAGCTAGTGGCACAATGAATAAAGCACTGAGTCCAGATTGAGGAAGACCTGAGTTCAAATCCTGCCTCAAATACTTAGTAGCTGTATGCCCCTGGGCAAATCATTTAACCTCTATTTGATTCTGTTTCCTCATATGTAAAAAGGGGATAATAAGAACATTTGCTTTCCAAGGTTGTTGTGAGGATCAGTTGAGATTCTTGTAAAGCACTTTGCACAGTGCCAGGTACACAGCAGGCACTATATAAATGCGAGTTATCATCATCGTCTTCACCATCACCATCACCATCATCTTATTCCTCTTCATTCCTCTCCCTATGCCCACACTACAACTAACATCATGTTAGTTTCTTAAGGCATCATTTTTTTTTTTTTACATTTAAGTTGCCAAGGACAGCATCTTGCACAGAGGAGGAACCTAATAAATGTCTGTGGAATTGGTATTAGATGCCACATCTGAATAAAATGGACATGTAAAATTCAAGGTTAGAGTAAGTTTTTGCTACAACTTCCATGCTATAACCAAAACTAATTTAAAAAATAACAAAGTAGATTTTGACAAAAGCATTTGAGAATTCTTCTAGTAGCACAAAGAAATACTAAGAATGGGAGAAGAAGGTTGATACTTAAATAAATCTACAAGATTCTCAGGAAAGAGTCACTCAGGACTGACACAGTTCTATTACAATAAAACATACAAACTCATTTGGGCAACAAAGTGTGGTACAAACTGCTAACAATGGCATACCTCAAAGAGCTTATTTTAAAGATGCAATATAAGTTACTCTTGGATTCAGAATATTTTTGCTTGATATAAAATTAATTTACTTTCAGGTGCTTCTAGTAAAAAGATCTTTAGGTCAATTTCTTTCCTTAAAGAAACAACAATTCAACACCTGGGACCCATGGGACATTCAAAACTCTGTCTTTTTGTTTCATTTCATTTTAAGAGCAAAAAATGTAATTAGTTATTTACTACACTGTCACCTTTGGTAAAAAAAAAAAAAAACCCTGTAGGTAATTAAGGTTATTGGAAAAAATCAAAATAAAATTCAACCCAAAAAATAAATGCAAGATGTTTTTTGCTTGCTAGTTTAAATTTATATAACAATCTTTAAAAATAAGTTAATAGCCTCACAATTTTCTAAAGAATTTGAAACACTAACAACTAAACAAATATAATCAGTCTGTCATTCCCAATAAATTATTCTGGCATTTGTGCCACAACTTCAAAAACATAGACCTTAAACGTTTCTGCCATTGTACTACTCTGCCAGGTTCCTACACAGTAGATAACAGCTTCTGTTGGTATTCTTAAAAGACTGATAATTCAAGTTCCAACGAGATAAACAGAGGAAAAACACAAACCACTGCACAGTCTCTCAGTAAGCTTATAGATCTGTAACAATCTTAGTTAATTAGTGCTAAATTTTGAAAACGTCTAGTTATGATTAATTACGATTACATTTACTAGCAACAACCAATGTAATTCTAGGCCTCACCTAAGGAGTTAAGACATAGAATACAATGTCAAAATCTTTAAACTAGTTCCTTGACTGTCCCAGGAAAAGACTTTAGATTATAAACAATAAAACCCAAATGAATTAAGCAAGACCACAGAATGAATGGCAAGAGATTAAGCCTGGGGAATTAATGAATTTCATTTTGGATATTTTCAAAATAAACACAGACAAATGCTTAGACAGCTTTTAAAATTTCTTCAATAATGTTCCTTCTGATGCATTCTAACCACATATTTTGCCTTCCCATCATTATGATTCAAATCATTATGATTACAAGCTTCCACACTAAGAGTAAAATATGGTACACTCTCCTTGGTATTCTATACCTATCTCATTATATGAAATTTATTAATCTATCAATCCAGTTTTCAAAAGCCCTACTCTGATCCTTTATCATGTAACTGAAATGACCATAGTGTCCTGAACACATGCCCTCTGAGCATAAGGCTTCGAATGTTCTACCAAGCTAGAAAGGCTTTGAAGTCCACTTGAGCAACAGAATTCTGCTTTCCCAACACCAACCTAGCTAAATATGGAAAAGCTCATCATCAGGAAACTGGCTAATTGGCAATGAATTTTTTGGCCACAGTAATGCCTAAAGAAAAAAAATATCCCAACAACCAATAAAGTCTCTAATCTTTTTTACGCTAGTAGTGATGGTGGTAAACTGAGAGAAAAGGAAACAAATGGTGGGGAGAAGCACAGAGGAAGCCACCTATAACATATATGTGAAGTCCTTGCCTAGTTCCAAAGAAACTGGAGGAACTGCTAGAGGAACCAGAACTTGACATTCCCAATGCAAATGAAATCAGAAGACAAAGGAAGTTGCAACTAAATGGAAGGCTGGATCATAGGTTCTCCTTAGAGAGACATATGAAGGAGACGGTGGAATCAGTTTTCTATCATGATCATAAGAAAAACTATTTCATGGAACATTTAGTCATCTTATATTGTAGTACTCATAATGAATATATGCAAAAACATTATAATGAAAATAACTATAGCTTACACACCAAAATATTTTATAGAAGAAACAAGAGAAATTCTATAAAGAATGTGATAAAATCTTGCAAATTATATTTACAAATTTTGTTACACAGTGACTCCAACACAAATATGGGCATGGGAGAGTCCAGCAAAATAAAATACTTTGGAAAATATGGTTCTGGAGTAAGGAATGAGAAAGACAAAAGGATTATAGCCTACATGGAAGTTTTACCCCAATACAAATAACTTCAAGAAAAAAAAGTAAAAGAGGTAGTGGATATAGGTAGCACCAAATAACATCTCTAAAAATGAAATTGATTGTATTTTAACAGAGAAGACATGCTTTATTACAGATTTAAGAGTTGTAACCAAAATAATATCTGTACACAATGCTATATGTAATACCAGTGTCTTGTTAAGTATACAAATCAAAACTTGCTATGAGACTAGAAGAATAAAAAGTGCAAAAAAGATAATGGCTCCTTTGAACCAGAGATTCCACTTCAAGTCCAAGGAGGTCAATGATAAAAAGAAAATTAGACACATTAGAATATCTATAACAGCTCTTTTGTGGTAGAAAATAACAAGAAACAAAAAACATACCAATCAACTGAGGAATAGCCAAACAAACCGAGGCACATAAATATAACTATTACTGTGCTGTAAGAAAAGATGAATATGGGGCAGCTAGGTGGCGCTGTGAATAGAGTACTGACCCTGGAGTCAGGAGGACCTGAGTTCAAATCCAACCTCAGACACTTGGACACACTTACTAGCTGTGTGACTTTGGGCAAGTCACTTAACCCCAGTTGTGGAAAGGAAAGGAGTGGAAAGGAAAGGAGCGGAAAGGAGCGGAAAGGAGCGGAAAGGAGCGGAAAGGAAAGGAAAGGAAAGGAAAGGAAAGGAAAGGAAAGGAAAGGAAAGGAAAGGAAAGGAAAGGAAAGGAAAGGAAAGGAAAGGAAAGGAAAGGAAAGATGAAAATGATGATTACAGAGAAGCTTGGAAAGACTTACATGAACTGAGGCAGAATAAAGTAAGCACAGCTCTCTGTCTCTTGCTCTCTCTCTCTCTCTCTCTCTCTCTCTCTCTCTCTCACACACACACACACACACACACCCGTTCATACACAAAGAACATTCACCATAAAACAACTAAAAGTAAACATTGCAAAATTAAATAGAAAAAAGCATGGCCACAAAGAAGATATATCCCTCTGCAGAGGTGGGGGCGGGGAGATAAAGCATATGAGTGTGAAGCATTACATACCATTTTCCAACTTCTTCTATGTATTTATGGGTTTTGCTAATCTATTTTTCTCTTCTACCTCCTTTTTTCATTTCAAAATATTTTCTGTTATATGAAATTATTCTCTGAAACATGGAGAAGGGAGATATAAATGTAAGTGACATAAAAATAAAAGGTATCAATAAAATTTATTTTAAAAATAAGTGCATTCAACTAAAATAACTATGTTTTGACAAATTTAAGCTACTGACACAAAAAATGAGAGCTGCATTTGGGAATGGATATCAACACAAAGAATAAATATCTCTTAAAGAAGTTCAACTAATGTAAATTAACTATCATAAGGACAGAAAGAAAGCCTAGAAACTGCCTCAGCCAGCAAATATTTGATCTTATAAATATGGAAATGTGGTAGCCATGTGCAACATAGGTTTTGGACCACAAAATCATGTGTAAAATCTTATGGGGAAAATGATAGATAATATAAATAGCATTACTAATTACAGTGAGGAACAGTAAAGGAAAAATAAGGAAAGAAAGTCTGGTGAGACCCAGGCACTTAACAATAACACTGGAGGAAGCTGACAAAGAGACAAAGGATGGAGGGACCTACAAAGTCTTTCATACTTCTCTTCTCCAAGCACAGCAGAACCAGGGCATCTATAATCTAACACCACAATTTTCAATGACCTTAAAAAAGGAAGAGGAAATGCTGCTGAAGAAGAAAACGACAGGAAAAGCAACTGGATTACATCAAGTACACAGCTACGTCCATGCTGCAGGTGACACAATATTAAGGATGCTGGGAGACTGATTTTCAAGACATCTAAAACAAGGAAAGCACAAGAAGAACTTGGACCTTCCTACTAACAAAGGGTAACCAAAAATTGATCAAAAACTAGTGACCTCTCAGATAGGCCTATCCTCTGCACCTACAAAAATTTTATGAGAATAATCTATGCACATATCAAGAATATTCTTGCTGGCAGTAGGGTAACATGAAAGGCAGGCTTCTTCAAGTTATATTTTAGAAATGAGCACTTAATTGTCACAAAAGTGACTGAAAAGTACAGAAAGTAAAAGAATCCATCTGCTTTTGTTGTGGTAGACCAAAAAGTCTACAAGGCATCCTTATATAAAGTCAAAATGATAGTGATTTCATGAAAGATGTAACAGCAAAGACAATGATGCTCCAGGGGGGCAGAGCCAAGATGGCGGCGTAGAAGCAGCAAAGCACCACAGCTCCCACAGAAACACGCTAAAAAACTCATAAAATGGGACGCTAAACAGATTTTCAAGCTCAAAACTCTCCACAAGACTGAAAGCACATCTGTTGCTACAGGCAGCTCAGCAGGCGGGGCTCTTCTCAGCAGTCTGGGACCCACGGCCAAAACCCAGCCTGCTCAGGCCCTGGGGCAGCGGGCGGGGAGTCGCAGCTATAGGACAGCAGATCTGCTGCACTGGAGGCACAGTTACCACATTTATCAGGCCAGAAGACAAAAAGGCTAAGAGAAAGGTCAGTGGATTTTGCTAACTGGGGAGGAGAAGAGCAGGTCCGGCCAAACTACTCCCAGGGCAAGGAGGCAGCGGGGCGGCTGTTGCAGCGGGAGGCGGCTGTTGCAGCAGGAATGACTGAGAGCCGCAGCAGCCCCCACTGGGCTGCTTCAGAGCCCTCAGGGCTGACGCAATCCATCGAGGCCAAGGGCTCTTGCGTTGAGCGGCCTGGATCTGGATCGGGGTCTTGAGTGGTGGTCCTAGGGTGTGCTTTCAGTGAGCCAAAGCTGGGGGGGGGAGCTGCAGCACCCCACTAAGAGCTCCAGCAGCTGAGAGGGCCCCAGCGATTTGGGACAGAGCTTTCCCCCTCCAGGAAGCAGAGTTCCACAGAGATAAAAAACCAAGCAATTAATAGACTGGCCAACATGAGAAAAAGGAAGCAGGCTAGGAACAGCAGTAAAACTCTAGAATCCTTTTTTATGGACAAAAAAGACCAAAGCATGGAGCGGGAGGAAGACAACTCAGTCAGAACTCC
>JAQQSW010005582.1:0-14155 GCA_028646575.1 Pseudocheirus occidentalis | reverse complement strand
AATATGAAGTTAAGCTGGTTCCCCTCTTAGGGAAACCAGGTGAATTGATTGGTTGAATCTTTAACTGGATTGATTAAATCTTTAAATGTGAAGCTGGTTTCCCTCTTAGGGAAACCAGTTGATTCTTCTCTTGTTCCTTGTTACCTTCTGTAATAAGATATAATATTGAGGCTTTCCTTGTTCTAAATATTGTATATAATATTGTGAATTGTTGATACTGTGAACATTGTACTGAATCTTGATTTGTAATGGAATAAACAGAGTGTTCACTAATACTGTGTAATCCGAATCTTAAAAGCTGTTCACAATAGCATTCTTTTAGGAATCTACTGTTGACTGGCATTACAGATCCTGACACAGTCTTCTCCCTCTGCCTAAACTCTGATTCTTCTCCTTCAAGTCTGCCAGGGATTCCCACTTGAAGCACACAGAGACTGCACCGAAGGAGAGAATACTGGCCTCAAAGTCTTGTTTTCTTAACCAAACTCTCAAATTAGGAACACTTGCATCCAGGCTTCCAGATTTCAACATCCAAAGCCTTGTTAGAGAATAACTTATTCACTAATTTATCAATTATTTGTACTCAGAAACTGTTCAAGTTGTAAAGAGAGGGACGTTTAAATTCTTGGTTTAAATTTCAGGAGGGAATCCCTAACCCCCAAATGGCAAAATAAATACTCAAGTGAAAGGACTCACTCATACGATATTCCCTCTTGGGTGGTATGTAGAGCTACGCTCTCCAATTTTTCTTAAGAAGAGATAATTGGGAAATAACCATTAGAACACTGTCCCGATGAACTTCAACAGTGAAACCCAAAAACAAAGATGCTCACTAAATAGCCACCAAATGGGTGCCACACAATTCATTTCAATAAATTATAACTAAAAGGCATCAGGGTACAGTGGACAAAAAGCTAGCTTCACAATAAGGACAACGTGGGTCCAAGCCTCACCTCCAATGCATAAAGGCCATGTGACCATGAGAAGTCCCCTCACTTCTAAGTGTCCTGGGCAACTCTCGAAGGGCACCACTTGCATAGACAGTGGTAATCTCCATTAGTAAAGGAAATCTCTCACCAAAAGCTCCCAAAACTGATGAAATCACAGAGCCAGTGAAGAATAAAAATTGGAATTCATCAAAGTTGTATGCTATATAATTTTATGTAGCTATAACATTATGGATAGCTGGTCAAGAGGCATGTTACCTCTTAATCATGAGCATAAACATTAATCTGACCACTGGTTTACAGAATTCTTCTCAAAGGTGCAATCCTTTTCTACCTAGAACCCTGAGGGGTCCCTCTGTTACACTCCTGACTCCCCCTGGAGCACAGGGCCTCCTCCAGACTACCCTTAGGGAACCACCCAAGGAGCTGCTTTATCCTGGGCCACACACCAGGCAGGCCTTCTTCTGGAATCACCCAGAGCTCAGCTCCTTAGCTAGTACAGGACGTGAGCCCGCCCACCCGCCTCTCCTGGATCTGGGCACACTCTTCTCACCCTGCCCAGGCTCCAAGTCTCTTTCTAAGCACTCCTCCTTGAAGCAAACAGAGACTGAGTGTCTCTCTTGCCAACACTGCCTCAAAGGCACCATTGACAAACAGCAGCTTAATGAAAGAACTGTAAGCAAGGACAGGCTACAGAGATGAGAAACTGGTCTCCTACCTTTTCCAAAATGAACTTGTTTAAATATGGCATATAGCCCTGATTGGAGACAGGCCCTTCGTCGTCATCCCGAAAGTGTTCTTCCAGGGCCACAGGGTCATGCGGAACCTTCAGCACCGTACACAGATTGTGAGACAGTACCTAAAAGGACAAAAGTCTTTGAGAAAGCAAACCACAATACTCATTGGCAATAGCACCCCGCCACCGCTGCCGCCACCACCAAGAGCTCCTCTCCGTGGGATATACAGGAAAACAAAAGAGGGTGCATGCAAAGGGGCCGCAGCATCCCCTTGGCGCCTGCCTCTTGGCAGCCCCACAGAGGCTGGCACTGGAAAAGACAAAGGCCGAGAACATGTTCTGAGGACCCCGGGAAGAGCTCTGGAGTCTGCTCTCGATCTGCCACTAAGTAGCCAGGAGACCCTGCACAAGGCTTTTCATCCTTTGGGGACTTCTCCATCTATAAAGTGAGGAGGGGGAGCTCATATCCTCTCAGGTCCCTCCCGGCACTAAAATTCTGTTTAGTCTTCAGTGAAATTCAACTCAATTTGACAAACCTCTATTAAGTGCCCGTAACATGCAAACCTGCCCTCTGTTCTATGGCTACAATTCAAAGAGTCCACACATATAAAAATAAAAGAACTAACTTGTTCTAACTAACTAACTAACTAACTAACTTGTATACACAAATAACTGTGGAATGGGGAAGAAAAGGGTGAAAAGTGCAAAGGAGAGGCCAAGTAGAAACATGAAAAGTGACGGATACTGCAGCGAGAGGGAATCAAAAAAGTCATCCACACGAACTTATGTCTGTTGTCACTAAAAAAAATTCACCGTGTCTAAAACAATTTGTTGAAAACATATTTTATATAGCTCTGAACTAGCCATCAGGCCATCTGCAAACAGGCTGAGAAGTCAAGCTGCGTGCACTTAATTGGTCTGCAGCCTTCCTTCACCTCTCAGACATTTACTGTTTATGTGACCCTGAGCATGTCACCTGAGCTCTCCATGTCTCACTTTTCCTATCCATAAAATGGGAAAGGCTGGACTCACTCGGCCTCTAAGGTCCCTCCCCTTCCAGCTCTTAAGCTGTGATCCTATAAATCAAAACAAGGAGACCTTTAAGTCACATAGCTCCACATGCACGATCTCTGAATACACTGACAAAGTCATCTAAATCTTCCTGCTGAGACAGCCAACCTCAGGCTAAAGTTCACCCCACTCCTGAAAACAAAAGTAACCAGGACATTCGACATTCATTCGGGAGACAGCTTTAAGAATGAAAAGCAAACCCCAGAAAAGTCAGAGGCCGAGAAGATCTTAGCACAGGAGGGGGCCTTTCCTCTTCCTCAGAGTATCTGGGAAGGGTTTGCTTTGAATATCTTTATATGTTTATCCATGAGAAGAACGTGTGCCAATGCCCACTCCGAATTTGTGTTTTTCTTCCAGTGTACAGAAAAGGGGCCTTCCCTACATGCTCAAACGGTTTTAAGGAACTAAGTAAAGGCAGTTACTGCAGAAGAGATTCTAAATGCAACGAGGAAAATTTATCACAACCGTGCAAAGCGGGGAGGAGCCATTTCTAAGGAATCAGATGGAACTGAGGAAGGAAAATCTCAAGCTTAAAGCCCAGGCCCTGTCCTGTGGGTTCCCCTCTTCTCCCCAACCCTAGCCAAAGCAGCTTCAATTCCTCTTCTTCCAACTATATTTCAAGAAAAAATGAAGACCTTTACTCAGGCTAGGCTCCAGCTCTGAGATCCTTCCAATATCCGCATTCAGAAACGTTGGGGACTTTACCCAGTAAAAAGAACTGAGTGTATAGAAGCTTTCCTGGGCTTTTCAAGCCAGGACAACGGAGTAGCAGCGAAAGCATAAGCAAGGAGTTTGAGAAGAGATGGCTAAGAGAAAGGGAGAACAAAGCTTTATACTGGGCCTTAGAAATCTTTATTCTTCATAACACTTAAAAAGCACAAACTGCATCTAAAAGGTTTTATTTCAATTAAGAATTACAATGATTAAGATATACAGGCACTGGGGTAGGGAGACCCATCCTGCCCTAGTGGCGAGTCAGAGGGGTGAGGGGGAGGTCATAGGAGAGAGCAGACTGGGGGAGGGGGTGTACAGTGGGATGGCTGTTTGGGGAGGGGGAGGGCAGGGGAAAGATGGGGAGAAAATTTGTAACTCAAAATCTCATGGAAATGAATGGTGTAGACAAGAAAATTAATTAATTAATTAAAATAAGAATTATAGTCATGACATTTTGAGGACCAGACAAATCAACACTACATAATGCTAACTGCGGTTCAAAAAGCACTTTCTATACATTATAAAGTTGGATCCTTACAAAGAAAGATGCTTCCTGGGAGGAGGGACTGGCAGAGACCATTACCACCACTTTACACAGAGGAGATCGTCCCAGACTGGCTCAAGGTCATACATGCAGGGAGGCCAGGGCAGAATTGGAGCCACCTTCCATGTCTCCAAACCCTCATTGCCTCTAGCCATAGCAGGATGCCCGAGGTGAGACCCCAGAGCCCAGCATCGCTGGGTGGGGCCCAGGACTCCAAAGTGATTAATGACATTTTGTTTCACTCACAATTACTAATGGATTCTTTGGTACTTGGAATGACACACAGCCCTTCCTATGAAGGGTGACAGTTACAGCCTTTTAGCAGTGATGGGTCTGCATAGATTTTCCCACATTTTCTCTTACTTTATAACATGTCATCAGCAGCATGATAATGGACCCAGTCCATGACCATTAACAGGACCAGGCTACCTAGTTCCCCTAGAAACTGATGGTGCAAGCTTTGGGGAGCATGATGCTCTAAACAACACAGCTCCCTGGTCTCTGCTTTACTGAAAGCCACTGCTGAGCTTAGCAGTAGTGATCCCACTTTACAGATGGGGAAATAAAGGCCAAAGACCACAAATTCTTGATTTAAAAGAAAAAACTGATCTTATCTTCAATCAGAACATTTGAGAGTTCTCTTCTGTAAAAAAGTTGAATACCCATGAACTGTATTAAGTGGCCATACAACTGTGAAGCATTTTTTTTGCTTTCCCATTATCAAATACTGAATTACTGGAGTGGTTAAGTGGCACAGTGAATAGAGCACCAGCCTCGGAGTCAGGAGGACCTGAGTTCAAATCCGACCTCAGACATTTAACACTTACTAGCCATGCGACCTTGGGTGAGTCCCTTAACCCCAATTGCCCTGCCTTCCCCCTCCAAAAAGAAAAAATACTAAATTATTGCCACCAGATTAAAAGATATATTTCTAAGCAAGAAACCCATCTCTCCAGTTCATCTGCTGAATTCTGCTATGGCTTCTAATTAATGATATAAGTCCCTGCTAAGACCTTCTCAGCCTCTGACTTTTCTGGGCTTTGCTTTTCATCCTTTAAGCACTTCAAAGTAAGCTCTATCATGAAAATGAAATCAAGATTTTCCAATAGATTAAACGAACAGGCAATTTTCAAAGGAAGACATCCAAGCTATCAACAGCCCTACGAAAAAAATGCTCCGAATAACTAATAAGTAGAGAAATGTAAATTAAAAAGACTATTAGATTTTAACGCACACTTGTCAGATGGGAAAAGATGACAAAAACAGTAAAGTGATCATTGCTGGAAGTTGCTGCAGCAAGACAAGCACATTAACGTGCTGCTGGAGGATATAAGAAATAGGCCAGCACCTCTGGAAAGCAATTTGGAACTATGAGCAAAAAGTTAGTAAACTGCTGATACCCTTTAACCTAGAAATACAACTCGCTAGTCCCACCATCCCCAGAGATCAAAGGAAGCGGAACAGGACCCACAGGTAGAGAAGTATTTATAGTGGGTTTGGGGAGGTAGCAAAGAATCAGAAACTAAAAGAAGGGCTCATCATTGGAGAAATGGCTTAAGAAATTATGCTATAAAAATATGATGTAACTATTGTACTAAAAGAAGTGACAAAAGGGATGATTTCAGAGAATTCTGGGGAGACACGTGTGCAGTGGCACAGTGAGGGGAACAGAACCAGAATAATTTATAAAACACTAACGATGAACAGTTTGGAAAGATTTAAAACTCCAGTCGACGTAAAGCCCAATTACAATTCCAGAGGACCTATGAAGACGCACACTACCCGCCTCCTGACAGAGGGGCGATGGACTCAAGCTGTACAAGGAGACATACACTGCTGGATACAGCAAAAGTGTGAACTTGTTTGAAGTACACTTACTTGTTACAGGGACTGTGGGGGGGGATTGGGGGGGAGATCTGGGTGGAAGGGAATTATTGATAATATTCCCCCTCAAAACAGGAGGGGGGTGTCACTGAAGCATTTTTTAAATGCACAGAGAAAATACAGAAGTAAACACACAGAAGACCTGAAAAAATAATCTACTTTTTCTAAAACAAGCTGTATGTAACAGAAAATCAGTTTCCTGTATAATCCTTTCTTTTCTGCTTTTTTTATAGTGTTTGTTAAAATCAGAATAGAAAATAATTTTTTAAAAGTTTTAAGGAAAATTAAATCAAGAGATGTGCACTATATCTATTGGTTTAATATAGTAAATAAATATTATATATATGTTAAATTTAGCACAAACAATATTCCCAAATCTATTTTACCATACCAGTCAGTTCTACACAGAACCAGATACAATCCTAACAAAATCTACATACAAAATGTAAATAACACCAACAAAAATATCTAAAGCCAAGAGTCATTCCCCAATAAATAAGCGATGAAAAGATATGAGCGAACTAATCTCAAAAGAAGAATCATATATTATTAACAACCACATGAGAGAGTGCTCCAAATCACTAATAAAAAAAAAGTGTATCAAAACAACTTTTAAATTTTACCTCACACCCAATAAACTGGCAAAGAGGAAAAAAAAAAAAAGGAGAACTGTTAATGTTGGGGGAGTTATGGGAAGACATGATGCATACAATTGGTCAAACCACCATAGAAATTTGGAATTATTTAAAATTTAATAATAAAAGTTTAATTTTAATAATTTTAATTTCTATTTATTTTATGAAATATTTTATTTAATTTAAATTTAAATTAATTTAAATTTAATAAAATAATAATAATAAACTTTTTGAAATTTAAAATTTAATAATAATTTAATAAAATAAAAAATAAATGATTTAATAATTAAATTTAATGATTATTAAAATTTTAATAATTTAAAATTTAATAATAATTTTTTATTTTTTTAAATATTGGAACTATTATTAAAATAATAAATTTTTTATTTAAAATCAAAGACCCTTTGATCCAAATATCCCATTACTAAGTATATAATCCCAACATCAAAAAGAAGAAGAAAGGCCCTACTTACAGCAAAACATTAATAACTATTTTTTATAGTGGTAAAGAACTGGAAACAAAGTAGATACCTATTGACTGGAGAATGGTTAAACAAAACAAAGTATAATACAAGAATGCAATGGAATATTACTCTATTATGAAAAACAAACAAACATAATGAACATAAATAATGGGAAGACTTGTATGAACTGATGCAAAGAGAAGTAAGCAGAATCATGAAGACAATCTATATAACAACTACAGTAAGAGGCAAAAAGAGCTTTGGATTTGGAATCACAGGATCTAGTTTGGCCACTTACCATCTGTGTGACCTTGGGCAATTCACTTAACTTCTGTGGGATTCAGGTTCATTATTGTGGGGATTTGACTAAACAGCTGCTAAGGTCTCTTCCAGCTCTAAATCTATGACCCTAAAGATCAAGGGTAAATGGAAACAAAAACAAAAATACCCAAGACTGACCGCTGTAAAAATAATCTAACTTTCCCCTCCCCCCCAAAAAAAAGAAAGATGAAAAAAAGTACCTTCTTCTCCTCTTTCTTCTTGGAGTTTTGGGGAGAGGAAAAGGAGAGGTAGAACAGGCTATACATACGTACATATATATATCCGTACATATATATATAAATATATATGTGTATATGTATGTATGTATGTATGTATGTGTGTGTGTGTGTGTGTATAAAGCTATATACAGGCCTGCATATAATGCCAGTTTGGTTTTGGTTTTGGGGTATGTTTTTTTCAGTATGTTGGCTAGTTTTACTGAATTGGTTTTTCCTTCTTTATTCTCTGCTACAGGGATGGCTCTCTAGGAGAGGTGGGGGAGGGATACACCAGAAAAATGCAGATGATTTTTTTTTAATGGATAAGAGTATCACGTGGGTATATAAGGGGGAAAAAGCTGATAAGGAAGAATTTGCACTCTCAGGTTTTAGAACATATTATGAAATGATTATCATCAAAACCAGGAAAACGTAGGAAAGTAAATTGATGGTAAATGTAAAAGATGAATGTTTGACAAGCTTGTAGAAAATTAAACTGGAGAACAGATTCATCACTTAATACATGCAATTAGAAAAATGGCTAGCCATGTAGTAGGAATACATTCATTTCTCCTACCATATGCCAAAAACATATTCTAGCTGGATAAATACATGTTTAAACTAATTACTAAAATATGGAAGGAAACAGAATGTTTAATTCAACTGTCTATTAAAAATGGTATACATTATACAAAATGAGGAAAAATTGGAGTAAAAATGTTTGACAAAATAAAAATAAATGTATGTAGAATAAACATATAATCAAAAAGAAAATGAAGCTGGAAAAAAGAAGAGTTAATATAAAAAATTAAAAACTTGACATTTACAATTCATAAGAAACTATTAAAAAAATATTCAAAGGTAACACCCAGTCCCTAGGGGGCAAACAGTCAAAGGAATATGAACGATTTTCCAAAAACCATACACAGGCTGTAAAAAATCACTTGAAAAAAATGTTCAACTTCACTAATACCCAAAGAATTAAAAAACTCTGAGTTACTAACCAATCCGTCCATAAGAATTATGGACCCACTATGTGCTAGGCTTTGTGCTGGGGATACAAAGAAAGGTAAAATCCAGTCCCAGTTCTTGAAGAGCTGACAGACTAACAAGGAAGTCAACATGAAAACAGATTTGTTAGGACAAAATATATACAGGATAAAACAGAGATAATCAACAGAGGGATCAGGAAAGGCTTCTTGGTTGAAGGTGGCATTTTGGATGGGACCTAAGCAAAGCCAGGAGCCTGGGATGAGGAAGAACAGAATTCCAAGCACAGGGGACAACCAGTGCCAATGCCAGGAGTGGAGAGGTAGAGTCTTAAAAGAGGACCTGCCAGGAGGCCAGTGTCACAGAGTACAAGGGTGTGAGCAGACTGGAAAGGAAGGATGGGCTTTGACTACCAAACAGTATTTTCTATTTGATCCTAGAGGTGATGAGAAGCCACTGACATTACTGAAGAGGAGAAGTGACACGGTCAGATTTGCCCTTTAGGAAGATTAATTTGACGGCTGAATAAAAGACAGGCTGAAGTGGGGAGAGACTTGAGACAGGAAGACCAAGGAGCAGGCTAATGCAATAGTCCAGTCTGAGATGACAAGGGGTGATAGGCAACAGCGAAGGCTACAGGGAAGCCAAGAAGGGGGAGATTGAGAAAGGGTCATTAGATTTGGCAATCAAAAGATCACCGGTAACTTTGAAGAGAGTTTTGTTTGAATGACGAGGTCAGAAGCCAGATTTTCAAGAGGTAAGAATAAAATGAGAGGAAATTAAGTGAAGACTTCTATTGTAGATAGCCTTCTCATACCCATCAAACTGGAAAAATAATTGAAAGTAAAAAACAATGTTCACAGGATTGTGGAGAAATGAGCATGAGAATATACTGAAAAAAAATTTTTTTAACCTAGTGCAATCTTTTTGGAAAGCAATTTGACTGACAGAAAATAATTATAAAATTATAAAAAATAATAATATCCTATTACAAATTCCTAGGGAAGGAGGAGGGAAATCTAGAAGTTTCTATGACATAAAAACAAAATGTATCAATAAAACTAATTACAACAAAAATGCTGTAATAAACATAGGCTTTGCCACAATCATGGAAACATGGAAACATGGCTGGAAAGCATTAACACACAATGCAGGGATCCACTCCGGTATTTATTGTAATCCTGATTTATTACTGCAAAAAAAAAAACCCCACAGGAATGGTTAAATAAATTTCCAAACATTCACATATGGAATACTATGATATAAGATTGATAAATAGAATCCAGAAAGACCTTTATGAAGTCACACAAGTTTAAACAGTAGAAGCAGAAAATCTCTCAAAAGTGCTCACTCCTGCAGAAACAGAAGGGAACAGAAATCAAGGCATGAATTAAGTCGGTAGAGACAAAGGAAGTAACTCACAAGTTTTAAGGGACTTTTTACATGCTAAAATTCATTTATGCAAATAAAAAGTTGTTAAATGAAGTGGTTTTGTTGGTGGTAGTCAGTATGGCGTGCCAGTCTCAAAGCAAGAGAGACCCGGCGTCAGACAGTCCTGCCTCTGGCACTGGTTGTATGACCCCAAGCAAATCATTTAACCTCTCAGGGTTTGAGGCACTTCTAAGTTGGTGCCAACCTAAATTGGCAAAGGAAGCTTACTTGCCTAGAGTTCCCTATGCCAATGAAATCACAGATCCCCGCCTTATTTTACCATCAAGAAACAAACCAACAGAAAACCTATGTCTTGAAAAGCCCTATTTCAGCATAGCTAAGGGCTTGAGCTTCTGATGTTAAATCCTCCCAGAAAGTATTTCAAAATAACAAAGTCAAAGAATTCACCCTTCTAAAACTGTTCAGATTCCATGGACTTTGCAAATGGCCCAGTGGCCAAATGTGAGGTTTTTCTTTATGCCAGATAACCAGATTTACCAATGCAAAAAATGAGGGGTTAACTGCAAGGTGATGGCCACAGTGCTTGACTACAGAACTAATCTTTCTTTTTAGGTATGAACATTTTCTAAGAGTTTCAGAAAACATCAAGCTAACAGCAAATCACTGGAAAATTCCTCCTAACAATGAGCCACTATGACCAATTTCCTATGATCATTCTACACAGACAGGAGTATTGTCTCCCTGGGAGTCCTGCCCCATTCCACACGGAGTCACTTTTCCCTTTCCTGACAACATCCTTACTTCTAGCTCTCCTTCTCTCTGGTGGTTCCTTTTAAGTTCAGACTCTCTGACAGACTATTCTATTCCTGTTCATGACTCAGTGATCTCAGACCACTGACTCCTCCCTCTCTCTCAAGTCTAACTCATGCTTTACAAGTTTTCTCCCCAATCTCAGTCCTGTCCACTGCCACCATCTACACAGCATTCAAATGGCGTTTTTACAATTTACAGAGTACTGAACCTAAATTATTTCATTTCAGCCTTACAAGCACTCTCTGAAGTACAAAGCATAAATATTTTACAGATAAGGAACTTAGGAAATGACTTGATCAAAGTCACAGGACTAGTAAGTGGCAGGCAGAGTGCTGGGCTTCCTGGACCTCCTGGAAAGACTGAGATCAAATCCCACCTTCCTTCTGCAAAAAAGTCTGTCCTGGCTGCCCCTTCCCAACCCCACTCTTCAAGTGCCTGCTCTGGGAGATTATCTCCCATTTACACTTTCTACGGCTTCTATGGACCTCAGCTGTCTCCGGTGCTTTCGCCTTTATTCGTAGACCCCATGCTCAGCACAGTGATTGCCTGGCACACAGAAAGGGCTTAATAAATGCTTCCCACGTCTATAGGCCCATGGACTAAAATCCATTGCTCTTTCTTGTATGAGAGTAGCTTCTCTGGCTTATGTTATTTTGTTCCTAGACAAGGGCCTACTAACTTGTCTTTTGGCCTCTTAGACCTTCCTTTCTCAAATTCGTCCTCATTAGAGAATCCTACAACCATGCTCATCTTTAGAGCTGGAAGCAAAGTCTTAAAAGTCTTCTATTCCGACCCCTAGTTTTACAGGTAAGGGTCCAGAGGTCCAGAGAGATGATTACAAGGCTGCTAAGTGTCAGAGGTGGGATTTGAGTCTAGGACCTCCAACTCCATTGGAGCAACCCCTCCCTCACTTCTTAAAACATTATTTTAAAGGTTATTCCTTTGTCTAAAGGCATGACATAAATGCATTGCTAAATACTGGACAGCAGATGGTACATTCACTCATTTCTCTCCACCTCCATCGATCTCTACCTTTACAAAACCTACCCACCTACCCTTCCAAGCCCAGCTTCTTCTTAAGCCCTCTCCAGCTAAAAGTGGTATCTCCTTTCTGTAAACTCATACATTCTAGACCCCTGGTATGCAACTTAATATCTCTGTTGTTATTCAGCCATTTTTCAGTCTTGAAAGACTCCGCGTGACTCCATCTGGGGTTTTCTTGGCAAAGATACTGGAGTGGTTTGCTGTTTCCTTCTCCAGCTCATTTTACACATGAGGAAACCAAGGCAAAAACTTTCCCAGCATTACTGCTATTAAGTGTCTGAGGACAGATCTGAACCCCATCCACATGTACCACCCAGCTGCCCCAATAATGCCTTGTGTTACAGTCATTTATGTCTTACCCCTAACTAGTTTTTATAACCCTTGCACACTTCCTTTCCCTAGAAATTCACTCATCTGCCTTGCTATAATTACCTATCCTTCCTCAGGGACCAGCTCCTGTCCCACCTCATTAAACTTTCCCTCCTGATTCCAGACTTTTCCAATGTCTCTTTACCCTGAATGCCTACTGCAAATAGTCTAAACCACACAATTATTATATAGCTTTGTTATTTCATATTGGATGGATGGACGGCTTCTCCCCACCGTAAGAGTAACAACCCTGCCTTTTTGTTTTATGCCCCCAGGGTCAATCCCACCAGCACCACCACCATCCTAAACACAGAGCACAGGTACATTCAGCTGATACAGCTAGCTGAGGAAGCCTGGCTAGAACATGGTCCTTGAGACATATATATGCCACAGTATTCAGGTGGAGTCCATCTCCTAAGGAGCTACTTTTAGTACTTCCATAAATAAACTCTCCTGAATGAGGTTCAATCAAAATTCACTTTATCCTAAAATCCACTCTTCTGAGCAACTACTGTAATGCAGAGACCTTCCTCATCAGCTCTGTCCTTCTACACCAACCTCTCCCGTACTTTAAAATCTAGTGTAAAGCTGTCAGATTATATCACAACATCTGCTGGGAAAAGATACATGTAGACACTCAAAGTGAGAAAACTTTTCACTGTACTCCCAGCAAGAGGAACCTGAATTTCCTCCTTGAAAATTCACTCCAAATTCACTTTGTAGCTATTCCATTCCTCCTCAAAAAACCCAAATAGTTCTCCATTGCATTGTCAATTAATCCAGTTTAAATTCCCCAATTTATGCAATCTCTGGAAGTCAAGATTCAACTTTTCCAGAAAATCCTTCCCAAATTATACGCCCTTAGTTTTCATTCCTTCCATAGTTAAGAACGTTTTGTATTATACCTTATATTCATGTTGACTTTTTTCTTTAAAACTCTTTGCATATATTATTCAAGACTTAAATATTTGTAATTGTTCTTTTTTAAATTACATATATATATATATTTGAAAAGATGACTGAACTTAGAATTAAAAGCGAGGGGTGGCTAAGTGGCACAGTGAGTAGAGCGCAGGCCCTGGAGTCAGAAGGACCTGACTTCAAATTTGGCCTCAGACACTTAACACTTGCTAGCCGTGTGACCTTGGGCAAGTCATTTAACCAACTGCCCTGCCCTCCCTCTCCAAAAAAGAAAAAATAAATAAAGTTAGAATTAAAAGTCTTATTTTGAGTTCCAGCAGTGCCATTTTTCAATTACTTGACTTTGAGCAAATCACATCCCATCTCCTGACCTCAGGGAAATGAAGGTGCTGCCCCAGATAAGCTTTAAGGTTCTTTTCAGCTCTAATTTAGCACTCTATCATTCTAACTTTTTTGTCCACTCAATTTCACTGTAAGCTTAGGGACGAGACAGAGGCTGCTTTCCACTTCTTTAGTTAGTGCATGTACGTAAAAGATCTACAGTGGGCTTCCTTTATTGGATTTACACCACTCAGCTTCCTAAGAATTACAAGAGTGACTGATGGTGACCAGCTTTTCTTGGACATGAGGACCACTTGTAAGTGTCTATATCTGCTGTTTCTGTCTCCATACAACCCACTTTCCACTTAATCAACCAGGAACCCAGTTCTTCGACAAAATCTTCAGTTCCTGGGAATGTTATTTCTTTTTTTTTTAATTTAGTTTTTATTTGTTTTCTTGTTTACATTATTCATTTTCATTACATTTTTGAATTACACATTTTCTCCCCGTCTTGCCCCTGCCCCAACCCTAAAACAGCAATCCCACTGTAAAGCCCCTCCCCTGCTCTGCTCTCTTATTTTCCTGTAGGGCAGGGAGGGTCTCCCTATCCCAGCCCCTGTATATCTTAATTCCTAGTTGAAGGTATTGCAGAACTTTAAATTCTAGATTCTTTCAATTCCTCCCTTGTCACCCACCCCCACTGGAAGGACACTCAGTTCAATACAGGCTATGGATACGTGATTATACAGGACATCTTCATAGTGGACATAT
>JAQQSW010005580.1:0-14156 GCA_028646575.1 Pseudocheirus occidentalis | reverse complement strand
CTTTTTCCATCTGGCAAATTCGACTTTTTAAGGCATTCTTCTCCTCATTGTCTTTCTGGGCATCTTTTGACGTTTGAGTTTATCTATTTTTAAGGTGTTACTTTCTTCAGTCAGGTTGTTGACTCTCTTTTCATGATTTTCTCACTTTATTCTCATTCCTCTTCCCAATTTTTCCTACACTTCTCTAATTTGTTTTTCAAAGTATTTTTTAGATTATCTATAGCTACTAGGCATTCTTCAAGTGTCTTGGAAGCATTTGGTGTGGGAGTTCTGACTCTGTTGTCTACCTCCCATTCCATGCTTTGATCCTTTTTGCCCACAAAAAAAGATTCTAGAGTTTTATTGCTGTTCTTATTTTGCTTCCCTTTCCTCTTGTTGGCTGGTCAATTAATTGGTTGATTTCTTTTAGCTTTGTGAAACTCTGCTTCCAGGGGGGAAAGCTCTGTTCCAAATTGCTGGGGTTTTCCCAGTTGCTGCAGCTATTAGGGGGGTGTTGCAGCCTCCCCTAGCTTTGTCTTACTGAAAGTGCTCCCCAGGACCACCACCCAAGACCATGATCTGGATCCAGGCCGCTCAAAGCAAGAGCACTTGGCCCTGATCAATTGACTCAGCCCCACTGCGGGATCCATAGGCAAGTGGCTCTGAAGCAGCCCAGTGGGGGCATCTGTGGGTTATGGCAGTTTATGCCCTCCCCCCACTGCTTCTTTGCCCTGGGGGTAGATTGGCTGAACTGCTTTTCCTCCCCCAAATTTGGCTTGAAAGCTTCACTCACTTTCACTGTTCTTTAATCCTAGCTTATGCAGATTGCTCCAGGTGCTTTAGATCTTTTCTGAAGTAGACTCAAGCTGTGGCTTGGGAGGCTTGGCTCCTCCCAGCCACCCTGGAGCCTGGATGCATGGAGGTTTCAGGCTGGGCTCATCTCGGCTTCTGGCCTGCAGGCCTGCGAGATGAGCCCCTCCTGCCGAGCTGCCTTTCTCTAATCCCTGTTTTTCACACCTTGGTAGCTATGGAGTTGCTGGAGGCTGTAGATCTTCTGTCTTATAGATTGGCTGCACCTCAGCTTGGCTCCTTTCTACCGCCCCAGGACCTGGCCATGGTTTCAGTTTCAGGCTGGGTTTGCCTTGGCTTGGGTCCTGCCATGATGATCCCCTGCTGCCGAGCTGCCTTCTGTGAGAGAGGTGTTTTCTGTGTGTTTTTGAGTTTGAGAGTCCTAGAATTTCTCCAGAGTAATATTTTTATGGGTGTTTAGGGTGGCTGGATGGGAGCTGTGGGACCTTGCTGCTTCTACACTGCCATCTTGTCTCTGCCCCTGGAAGTCCTACACACCTATTTTGTAATAGATGCTGCCTTAATATGAAGTAAAACTTACAAACACCATAACTGGCTAGTGCTATGCAGACCACAAAGTATTTTAAAGTAATGCATTACTAATGGGAGTACCTTAAAGAATAATAGAACTGAGAACCAAGGAATGAATACCAAGTCCAAGGGTGGCCAAGGAGTCCTAGATTTCACATTTAGCTTGGAAAATAGGATTAATATCTCAACAACTGATTTATTTAGTCTGCCTATCCCCTCCTCTAACAGAGTTTTTAATCATGGAGACTAATAGTAACACTACTACTACTACTACTACTACAACTACTACTTCTACCTCTACCACTACTCCCTCTACTTCTATTACTACTACTAGCTATCATTTATATATTGCTTTACAATTTGTGAAGTGATTTACATAGTTAGTGGTCTTCCTAAGTACCAAATCTTTACAGATGGTCCTGCACTTCCTTACTACCTGGAGTAAGGAAGATCTGAGTTCAAATACAGTCTTAGACGCTTACTAGATGTGTGATCCCAGGTGAGACTTTTAACTTCTGTTTGCCCCAGTTTTCTCAATGGTGAAACGGGGATATCCACACCACCTGACTTACAGAGTTGTAGTAAAGATCAAAAGAGATATTTGTAAAGTGTTTAGTGCTATGTCTGGCACATAGTAGGTGCTATGTGAATGTTTATTCCTTTCCTCTTCATTTCATCCTCAAAACAGTTCAGTAAGGTAGGTGCTATTATTACCCTTGTTTTTCAGATGAGGAAACTGACAGAGAGATGAAGTGACTTGCCTACAATCACATAGGTAGAAAGAATATGAACCAGGATTCAAATTCAGAGGGTTTTTTTAGTAAGTTTTTGTTTTGTGAAAGACTTAGCTACTCTGATAAACACAATGTTCCAAGACAATTCCAAAGAAACATTTTGAAAAATGCTCTTCGAATGCAGATTGAAGCCTACTTCTATAAAACTTTACTTTTCTCCTTTTTTTTCATCTGTTTTGTAATATGGAAAACATGGAAATATGTTTTACATGACTTCACATATATAATCAATAGCAAATTGCTTAATTTCTTAAGGGGTGGGGAAGGACAAGAGTGAGGGAGAATTCAGAACCAAAAATTTAAAAGAAAAACCAAATGTTTAATTTTTTTTTCTTTTTGGAGGGCAGTTGGGGTTAAGTGACTTGTCCAATGTCACACAACTAGTAAGTGTTAAGTGTCTGAGGCCAGATTTGAACTCAGGTCCTCCTGACTCCAGGGCTGGTGCTCTAGTCACTGCACCACCTAGCCGCCCACAATGTTTAAAGTTTTTACATGTAAGTGAAAAAATTTAACAAATTACATATAAATATATTAAAAATAAAATAAGTTTTTATTGATATCTTTTTTTACATCATGATAATTTTCCCCACTATCTCTCTTTCCCTCCCAAACAGCTATTCCATATAATAAATAATATTTTTAAAGACAAAAAAGAGAAAACAAAATGGGCAATGAAATCAATAAAACTGATCAATACATTTAAAAACATCTGAAAATGTGTGTAACATCCAACATTTGTGGATCTCCCATTCTGTAAAGGGGTGGAGTGAAATTGTCTTCTCATAGCTCTTATTTCAGGCCATGTTTTTTGAAAGATACACTTTAGAGTTTTCCAAAAAGGGATTTTTTTCTCTTGTTTTCTCCATTATTTATTTCCCCTTTCTGTCGGTTTTAGACTTATTCTTTGAATCATGGTTTTTGTACTTATTTAGTCCTTCTGTAATCTCTGTATTCCTTGTGGAACGAAATCTTTTGATTTCCCATTATTTTTTTTATAATTATAATTATTCTCATATATCTTTCTTATAGGGAACCTGCTTTGGGTTCCCTCTTCTAAAAAGTTTCCATATCATTGCCTTGTCTCTCTTGCTCTCTCTCACCCTCTTTTTCTATTGTGCCTCACTCTTAGAAATACCAGTACCTGGAGTTGAGAGGGAGGATGTTGCTGCATATTGGGAATTTTCCTATGATACCAATGATATAATTAATCATTAATCTTTGTTCTTCCTATGGTCATTTTTACACCATTTGACAATAAATCTCCTCTTTGGGTCCATGCCCTTCCATTCTTCTGGGGACCAGTTGCTTCCAGAACCTCTGATTTCTGTTCTTCTGAGGTAGGGTTAGTGGTTTTCCTAAGCACCAAATCTCTGTAGATGATCTCTTACATCCTTTTATAGAATATCTCTCTTCTCCCTCAGGAGCATTCCTCAGTGCTAGGCTTCCCCCTCGCCTCCCCCCACCCCCGCACCCATCCCCCACTGTTGAATCAAGATATTTCCTGTTCTTTTTCTCCCTATTTTAATCCTCATCTTTCTTTCCTAGCTTATTCCCCTGCACACCCTCTTCTTTCTGAGAAACTATGGGAATTACTTGCCCCTTGGTGTTAGTCTTTGACTTGATTAGGGTATATACCATACTTCCCCTTCCATTTCTTCTTTCCTTCCTCCCTTTTATGTGCCTTCTATTCTGTAATTCAGTCCCATGAAATGCGACTTTACCTGTAGGGTTATTGTCAAGTTTAGTTTATGATGCTTTAGGTCCATTTCTCCACCATCACTTTTATTTGATTTTTGCTTTTATCCTTGTCTCCTTATATATTTTTAGAAAGAAATCATTTAATGGACTTTTTGTTTTTATTTTATTATTGTCCTTGGTTGTTGCATTTCTTTACTTGGGTGTTTGCAAGGCACATAACTTGTTCATGTCTGATTTTCTTTCTAGGATGCTTTGGCCACCTTTTAAAAAATTAAACATCTTTATTTTTTATGAATAAATTGGCATAGATATTCAGGGTATGTCATTTTGGGTTGAATTTTGAGCTGTGATTTCTGGTGAGTGCAGAACGATTTTGTATTGTTTGATTTTCATTGTCTTTATATTTGAAGATTTTTCTCTTGGTTATTTGAAGAATTTGTTGTTTTTGATTAGAATTGTTAAATTTAATCACTATGTGTCCTTGGAGTTGCATCATAAGTTTTATTTTTTCCTGGAGTTGATCTGTGGATTCTTTTGATTGGCACTTTGTTTCCTTGCCTAGTCTGTTTTCTATTTTTAAATCAATTTTAGTTTTGATAACTGCTGCTTTAGAATATAGTTTGAAGTCTGAAAGTGAAATGCTCCCTTCATTCTTACCTTTTTTCATCATTAACCTTGATATTCTATTTTTTTCATTCAAATGATTTTATTATTATTTAGCTCTAAAGTACCCCATTCGAAAATTTTATTGACATAATATTAAAACTATAAACTCACTTTGGTAGTATTAAATTTTTTCTTATTGACTATGCAGTCATGAACACTGACTATTCATTCCTTTAACTATTTAAATTGGTCCTTATTTCTTCACGTAGTACTTTGTAATTGAATCCATATAAATATTCAGTGTGCTGTGGTAGTTTGACTCCACAATATTTTATATCTTTTATGGTTATTTTGAATAGAATTTCCCTTTCTGTTATAGGCTCTTAGATTTTGTCATTATTATATAGGAATGCTGCTGATTTTATAGATTTGTTTT
Organism: Pseudocheirus occidentalis; assembly: GCA_028646575.1. NCBI lineage: Eukaryota > Metazoa > Chordata > Mammalia > Diprotodontia > Pseudocheiridae > Pseudocheirus > Pseudocheirus occidentalis. Next base: position 9,263 of record JAQQSW010005580.1, on the reverse strand, counting down.
GTAGGTGAAACTTTGTTGAAACAATTTTTTAAAATTAATAGTTTTGATTATTCACTAGAATTTTCTATGTAAACCATCATGTCATCAGCAAATAGACATTATTTTGTCTCCCCCTCTTTTTGTGTCTGTATGCCTTTGATTCCTTGTTAGCATATTTATAGTTATACTGAATAATAGTGGAAAGAATGGCTATCCTTGCTTTACTCTTCTAATAATTTTTATACGGCATTGCTATAAGTTTGATGTTTTTCTGTAAGCCTATGAGGATGAGCAATTTTTTAAAACTTCAGTATTATAGTTGCTTTTCAGCAAGTCTGATCTCTTTTTCTAAGATCTGATGATTGAAGATCTGTATGTGGTATTCTGTTAGTTGGGTATTTTATATTTCTGAAGTGAATCCTCTGCTGGGTGTTTTTGTGTTTTCAGTTTTGTTAGAATAGAACTGTACAAAACAGGTCCTGATCAATATTTTTATTTCTGTTAGTTTTGTTGTGAGTTCATCTTGTTCATTTGCTATTTTTGTTGATCTGATTTTCTTTTCTTTTCTTTTCAATTAGGTTTATTAATTTGGTTAGTCTTTTAAAAAACAGCATTTAGTTTTGTTTATCCTTTTTCTCCTTTTGGTTTCTAATATATTTCCCTCTAATTTTTAATGCTTCCTTTTTTATGCTTATTTTGAGTTTATTGGCTTTATAATTTTTAAAAGTGAAAATCTATAATAATTAAGGGTGAGTCAACAAGGTAAGAAAGCATAAACATTTTCAAAAGCTGTATTAAATAGCATCATAGAAGTGAAATATTTATAGCCCGTCCTTACCCTTTCTGTTCTCGATTCCCTTTGTATGCCAATGCAAAGAATGTCACAGGTTGGTGTCTCAGTTTGAAACCACAAACACCCTTTAGATTGGGAAGAAATTTATTCTACCCAGTCAGAAAAGGTAGTGCAACTTTTGGCTTTGGTGGTCAGAAGATATGACAACTTGGAAGCCAGAGGGGAAGGAGCCTCCATGTTTAGGCATATAAGAACTAACCCCCTACCTTGGTTTAGTAGGGGCCATGTAACCAACCTATACAGAAAAAGAATTCAGTAAATGGTTTCTAATTAATTTTTTAAGTTAACATGCATTTATTTTCTCTCTGTACCCCCTTCCCTCCATGGAAAAAAAGAGAAAATAAACCTCTTGTAACAAATATGTATACTTTTGTAAAACAAATTCCTACATTGTCCATATCCAAAAATGTGTGTTTAATTCTGCATGTTTAGTTCATCATCTCTCTGTCAAGAGGTGGGTAGCACTTTCCATCTCTGATTCTCTAATGAGTTATATATATATATATACATATTTTTTTTAAGATTTTTCTTTTTGCTTTTTGGAGAGGGGAAGGTAGAGCAATTGGGGTTGACTTGCCCAAGCTAGTTTTGTGTTGTGTCTGAGGCTGGATTTGAACTCAGGTCCTCCTGACTCTAGGGCCAGTGCTCTATTCACTGCACCAGCTAGCTGCCCCAAGAGTTAATTTTTTAAAAGTTATAACACATTGATTAAGCATTATATGATGAAGGAAAACAAACTTCAATAAAGAAAAGAACAGCAAGAAATTCCAGAATGGTTCAAAAGAGAAGAAAATAGTGATAAAGGACATTGATATGGAAATTAATCGGGCCTCTCAAAACAGAATTAATGAAGACAAGTAGAAAGTTTATTTGTCGTCAGAAGCAACAAATCAAGTCAGAAGATGTAGGTTTAAATTTTGGGTCTGAAAGCAGACAAAGCTGGTTTTTCATCTGTGATTCATTGCCTACCTTGCAGGAAAGTGTTTAGTAAATTTTAAAGCACTACAAATGGGGGTTATTATTGTTGATTTTTCTGAAAGGATTTGGGCAGTTGATGAAATTGGCCTTTATGTATTTTTGAGGGCATCCCCTGGCAGGGACAGATCATTGGGGATACATGAGAGATGAGTGAGGGGAGAATCTAAAAGAGCCACAAAGTATGAAGAGGGTACAGTAAGAATCACTGAGAGGGATCTGATGACTAAAGTTAATTGGTAAACCAATCTGAGGCGTTCCGTACTGCTAAGATATAACCTATAAATGCATATTTATGGTGGAGTATAGACCAAACATCCAGGTGTCACATTCCCCTTTTCACTTTATTTCTGGATGTTTGGGTACTAGATGGATGTTGATAAAAGATTTCAAAGCCTGTCAAGTGTGATGTAAACAAGTTAGTAAGGGAGGCAGCATGGCGCTGGGCAGCTAGGTGGTGCAGTGGATAGAGTACAGGACTGGAGTCAGGAGGAGTTATCTTCATGAATTTAAATAGGTCTCAGACACTGCCTAGTTTTGTGACCCTGGGCAAGTCACTTAATCCTGTTTGTCTTGGTTTCCTCACCTGTGAAATGAGCTAGAGAAGGAAATGACAAACCATTCCAGTTTTTGCCACCACCACTACTGCCACCGCCACCACCACCCCACCACCGCCAACACTGCCACCACCGCTGCCACCACCACCACAAACATGGCATAGCAGAAGGAGAACCAGAAGATTCGGATTTGAATCCCAGTTCTGACTATAATTAGGTGTGTGATGTCTAGTAAATCACCTTATCTCTTACTAGCATCAATGGTATTTGACTTTACTTATTATTCTAGGCATCCTGGTGACACAATGACTATATTACTAGACTTGGGATCAGGAAGATCCAGATTGAAATGCTGCCTCAAACACTGTAACTGTGTGACTCTGGACAAGTCCCTTCTGCCTCTTATGTGCCTCAGTTTCCTTATTTGTGAAACGGGGATCAACCTTACCTCCCAGGGTTGTTGTGAGAATCAAATGGCATAACACATATGCAACTCTGCAAGCCTTAAAGCATTCTCTAAACGTTAGCTATTGCCATGTGGTGATGAGATCTCTACCCCTTTTGCTTCCCTCGTGTGGACTGTGGAGGTTACATGTGGATGTTGGTATCAGTTAAGCAGCTAAGCTCACACTGTTTCTTCCTATCACTCCACACTCCCCTCCCTATACACACATCCGAACGGTGGTTCTCAGGGATGCTGATTACTGTGGTCAGAGCCAATCTAATGACGCCTAGCTGATCTTTCTAGCTGAGCTTACTTCCTATTCCTTGTTCTTAGAGATGGGCGCTCAGGGAATACTGAGCAACCTCACAGGTTGCACAAAAGAGTCATAGATCAATATTTTATGGAACGCGTGTCTGAGGCTGTTCTGTTTACATTAGGATGGAAGTCATAGGAAATGGGAGGGTGTATGTCCTGGAGGGAGTAGCAGATAGATGGATGATCCCTAGGCAGGAAAGCAGTTAAGTCTATAGTTGGATCTCATTCAGAAGAAATCCTCTAAGTCCCTTTTCAGCATTTGGGAGTTCAGCTGATACAGAATAGATGGTTTCTTTCCATTATAAGGTGCTTAGGTTTTATACCGTATATTCTATGTCTGATTAGGGAGCAGAGAAGTCGATATTTCCAGAAAAGACAGAATCAGATCAATCCTATGGTTAAGTCAATGCATCCATTGTGGTGAACATCACCTGCATCCCAAGACAGAGAATTTGATCTTTTAAAAGTAATCCCCCTTCCTTTGTCTTAATGGAATTGAAACATCTATGCAACCAAGTCCTCCATGCTCCTTTGTCAATGTCCGTGGAGTCATCTAGAATGAAGAGTTGTTTATTCTGGGGGGGGGGGAGTGTCATAGTGGCAGTCACAAGAGTCACAAGCATTATGGAGTCCTCTTTGGCTGTAGAAAGCTTTGTAAGTCTCCCTAAAGTTCCTCCCCTCTCCCTATGGATACATCTAGAGACCTTTTAAGAGTGGAGCATTGAAGAGGTATAATGAGAGAAAACTTAGACTTGGCATCTAAAGTTTTGGGTTTCTAAGGAAAATAACATGGACTCCTAAGAAAAATAACCAAGAGATTGGTGTATATTTTTACGGCCTTTCAGGGTATAAGCTACTTCTGAGGCCAAGTTGATTTATTGTTCCTTAGCCCAGGGAACAGTAAGCATCATTGAAAAGAATCTAATGATTCAAGTTCACCGGATGGAATTCAGTGCACTTGTTAGACCCATCTGAGATTCCCCTTTTGCTAAGGTATTGCCCACAAATGCGGGCCAATATTGCTTTATGGTGTGGCACAGACAAAACAGGCAACTAGGGGGCATAGTGGATAGAGTCCTGGGCCTAGAGTCAGGAAGACTCATCTTCCTGAATTCACATCTGGCCTCAGACAATTACTAGCTCTGTGACCCTAGGCAAGTCACTTAACCCTGTTTGCCTCAGCTTCCTCCTCTGTAAAATGAGCTGGAGAAGGATATAGCAAACCACTACAGTATCTTTGCCAAGAAAACCCCACATGGAGTCATGGTGAGTCAGACATATAACTAAAACCTCCTGAACAACAACATAGTCAAAACATCTGGGCATCAGATTCCCTTTTTCACTTCATTTCTGACTGTTTGGTGAGACTGATGTTGATAAAGCATTTTAAAGCCTGTCAAAGGTGATGGAGACAAGTTGGTTTGGGAGACAGCACCGTACAGTGCAGAGACTCAAGAGGACCTCGATTTGAATGCTAACTCTCACCCTATTGTGAGACCTTTAGTGAATCCTCTACCCCTTTAGAACTCCACTTCAAATCTGTAAAATAATATTGCTATTAATATTTCTAATAATTAAAAAAATTTACCTCTGTAAGACTGCTGTGAGTCTGAGGACCTGGGTTCAAATCCTACCTCTTATACTATATATACTATAAATTCTCTATAAAATGAGAGTATTAGACTAGATGGTCTCTTAGATTCTTCACAACTCTAGGCCTATGATCCTTTGAGGACTAGCCTAGCTAAATATGTAGAGGTTCATCACCAGGGAGAGGCAAATTTTTTTTGATCATAGTATGTCATGAAAACTACTAAAGCTTGGAGAGTTTGTGACTTGAATTAGCAGAGGAAGCACCCATACTTGTGAAACCTTGGTTCCTTTGAACTAGTGATGTTGAAGTATGGTAATCAATTACTTCTTGTCTTTGAGGACCCATAAGATTGAGCAATGAGTATTTATTTTTCTTGGTTACTTATTAGATTCCAAATAAATGGAGGAATTATATTATGGGGGAGATGAAGGAGTCAGCTCTTCACAGTAGAAATGATCTGATCATCAATTTTTATTTTATTCTTGATATTATCTTTTATAAATGATTTATAAATGCATGTAAAATTGCATAACTTGAGATTAAGATGCTGTGACTTGAAAGCAAGGAGCCTGGTGGTCAATTTAAAAGAGTCTGATAAGTAATCTTGGTTGAAATGTTTTTTGAATGCCAGTCTCATAATGCTATAAATAATAATTAGCACCCGTGGTGGATTTTCTCCACGTTATATGGTAGAGCATAAATGAAAGTCTTACCATAAGATCTACAGCTATGGAAGGGATCCTTGTGGTCCATCTAATCTAACCTATCCATTTTAAAGACAAGGAAATTGAAACCCAGAGAGGTTAAGTGATTTGCTCCATCCCAGAGTCAGGATATAAAGCCACGTGCAAATATGAACCCAAATTTAGAGCTTTTTCACATGATGTCTTACATTTCTCCAATGGCCTTAATAATGATAATTTAAGTGATTTACTATTTAATAATTTATAATTAATATTTAATTGATGATATTTAGTCAAATTTAAAAGCAATAATTTAAGTAACCAAGAGATGTGCCTGCTAATGTCTCAGTAACTGATAACTCAAGAACACAAGAAACTATATGCTATCAAACTGTTATTGACAACCCCAGCAGCCGGACAGTATGATAGACTTTGGTGGTAGATCCACTCTGGGTTTGGTGGGAGCACAAGCTTTCCAGAATGCTCACAAGTCTGTTTCCAGCAGTACTATGGAGATGTGCAAACCTAATGTATAAATCAACTCTCCCTTCTCTCTGATTTGGACTTGGATGAAAAATTCCTAGGCCATGGTGAGGGCCGGAGGGAGAGACTGGGCTTTCTGATAATTGAAGACATTTCTGTAAGTGTTAGCACTGTTCTCTGAGAATTATGGCCAAAAAATTTTGGCAAAGTAACTGTAGTTTTTCAGCACTGGAGCATTGAACAGTGAGTACATGAGGAAGGGAGCATTTTGGCCAGTTTTTGTTTTGAACTACCACTCAAATTTGCTTCTCTGAAACCCCACCTGATGATTTTAATTCTGTCCTTGGGGGCCAAGCAAAACAATTGCATCTATCTTCCTCATGACAGCCCTTTACATGCTTAAAGAAAACTATCTTTAGGGTGGCTAAGTGGTGCAGTGAATAGAGCACCAGCCCTGGAGGCAGGAAGACCTGAGTTTAAATCTGGCCTCAGACACTTAACACTTATCAGTCAGGTGGCCTTGGGCAAGTCACTTAAACCCAATTGCGCTGCCTTCCCCTGTCTAAAAAAAAAGCAGAAAAAAGCAAGAAAACCATCTTTCCCCTCTTAGTGTTCTCTGGGATAAATATCCCCATTTCCTTTAAATAACCCTCATATGCTGTGGACTCCAGGTCTTTCACTCTTCTGGTCACCCTCATCTGGATGTTCTCCATTTTGTTAGGGTTCTTCTTAAAGTGTAGCACCCAGAACAGAACATTACTTTTGATGTGGTCTGACTATGGCAGAGGAGCCATCTCCAGCCGCCAGATGTCCTCATCTATATCTTGCTACTGGACGCAGATGGCTCCAAAGGAGAAAGTGAGGCTGGTAACCTTGTGCAACCCTTCCTCACTTAAATCCAATTCACTTGCAAGTCATGGCATCATCTTCCTCTATGAGAATGGAAGAACAAACCACAACAACAAGTATGGCAGAGTAAAGCAGAACCTTCTTTCTGGACACCACTTCCCCTAATGCAGCCCTGGATAACATTAGCTTTTTTGGGCTTCCTTCTTGAAAACTATGATTATTTTATGTCTCCTCTCCTCCCTCACTCATCCTTTGTATCTCTGGTACCTTGTACAGTACCTTGCAAACAGTTGGGGCTTAATTGATCTGAATGGAAATGGATGTCACACTGTTGGGTTATATTCAACTTTCATTTCACTAAAACCTCAAATCTTTTCCACAGGAACTGTTGGTTGGCCTTCCTATACCCAGGAATCAGATTTCTTTGAATCTAACTTTAGAATTTTACATTACATCAAATTTTTTCTTATTAGGTTTGGCCTACCCTTCCAGTCTGTCTGGATCCTTTTGAAAGGGGGAGCTTGAGGTAAGTGAATAGAGGAGGCAGCATAAAGGAGAGAGGGCAGTGGAATCTCTGATTTCATGGGTTTGTCTAAGATTCAGGTAAGGGAAAAAATGAGCCGTTAATGTCATGGGAAGCTTGGGGTGAACAAAAATGCTCTGAAATTTCCTGAAAGCAAGCCAGCCCACTCTCCTTTTCAACTCTGGGCCCACTCACCTCCTTTTCCGTCTGTACCATCTGTCCCAGATATACATACATCCATAATGTCTACAGGGTGTCCATTCAGAAACTCTCTGAAATCTGAGCACAGTTATAAAAATATTTAGAATAAAAATATAGAATAATGCAATTATAAAACTATATAGAACAAATACATAAAACAGGACTGGGGCATCTGCAGCCTTGAGGCCACATGTGGCTTTCTAGGTCCTTGGGTGCAACCTTTTGACGGAGTCCAAGTTTTACAGAACAAATCCTTTTATGGAGGAGGTTTGTTCTGTGAAGTTTGGATTCAGTCAAAGGGCTTCTTTTATGAGGACCTAGAGGGCCACATGTGACCTAGAGGCTGCAGGTTCCCTACCCCTAACAAAGAATAATGCAATTGACTAAATTGTAGACCTGGACTACAAAAATAGACTTCTATTTTTTTTTTTCCTTTTTGCTTTTTGGAGGGCAGTTGGGGTTAAGTGACTTGCCCAAGGTCACACGGCTAGTTTTTGTGTTAAGTGTCTGAGGTCAGATTTGAACTCAGGTCCTCCTGACTCCAGGGCTGGTGCTCTATTCACTGCGCCACCTAGCCACCCTGCTTTTTGAATTTTTTTTTTCTTTCAAAAATAGACTTCTAATGCGGAAAAGATGGACTTCATATGTACCTGGAGAAGCTTATACAAACTGATGCTAAGTGAATAGAGCAGAACCAGGAAAAATTTGTACACAATCACAGACACATTGTATGTGGGACAACCAGCTTTGATAAACTGGACTCTGCTCAGCAACGCATAGTTATAAGACAGCTCTACAAGTCTCAGGATGGAAGGACATATCTACATTCAGAGAAAGATCTAGAAAGAACAGAGTTTAAATGGAGACTGAAGCAATCTACATGCTAGCATTCTTTTCCATGTTTGGCTCTCTTTCTTTTCTCCCATTCTTCACTCTATTGGTCACAACCCTTCTATACAACCAGACTAATGTCCATTATGAAAGTATTTGCAGAGCCTATACTTGACTGCATGCTGCCATGGGTGGAGGGGGAGCAAAGAGGGAGGGGAGAAAATATGAAACTCAAGGGATTGTTAAACTGAATCTTGTAAAATAAAAGTAAATAAACAAATCAATTTAATTTAAGAAAAATAGACTTCTACCCTCAAGGATCTCAAAGTATAGTTGGGAAAACACCACACACAAACACACACACAAACACACACACACACACACACACATGCATACATGTACCCCAATTGAATTCTTTTTTTACTCTTGATTTGTATGTTTCTCTTTTTTAAAAATAAACTTTTGTTTATTTTTCATTTACATCATTCATTTCAACCAGATTGGAGTTACAAATTTTTCCCCCATCTTTCCCCTACCTACCACCCCAAAACTGCGATCTCACTGTATACCCCCTCCCCCAATCTGCTATCTCCTCTGTCCTCCCCCATTACCCCTCTGATTTTAGAGTAGGGCAGGATGGGTCTCCCTACCCCAGTGCCTGTATATCTTAATTCCCAGTAGCATGTAATTAATAATAATAATAGTAAATATATTTTAACATTTGATTACAGAACTTTAAATTCTAGATTCTTTCCTTTCCTCCCTTGTCACCCACCCCGCACTGGAAAGACAAGCAATTCAATACAGGCTATACATTTGTAGTTATACAGAACATCTCCACAATGGACATATTGTGAAAGACTGACTACATTTCCCTCCTTTCTCTTCCCCCCTTTGTTCTATTCTCTACTTTGTCACTGTCCCTTTATAAAAGTGTGTGCTTCTAACAACTCCCTTCCCCCCGCCCCTGCCGTC